>VZRX01020778.1:0-53614 GCA_013398075.1 Notiomystis cincta
CCCCCCTTCTTTTTCAGGAAATGAAAACTTGAACAAATAATTGAGCATAGTCTTGTTTTCTTTAACATTTCCCAGCTTGAGTTAAAAGGAGAAAAAGAAAAACTGAGAGAAACATTTTACAAGGTCATGTAGTGACAGGAAAGGAGGGGAATGGCTTCAAAATGAGAGAGAGAATGTTTAAATTAGATATTATGAAGAAATTGTTCCCTCTGAGGATGGTGAGGCCCTGGCACAGGTTGCCCAGAGAAGCTGTGGCTGCCCCATCCCTGGAAGTGCTCAAGGCCAGGTTGGATGGGGCTTGGAGCAACCTGGGATAGTGGAAGGTGTCCCATGGCAGGGGTGGGACTGCATGGGCTTTAAGTTCCCTTCCAACCCAAACCATTCCATGATTCTAGAATTCCATGTCTGAGGAAAACGTGAAACTCTGCTGGTATCATGGACAGGTGGTTACTCAGTGTCTTGTGGAGGAACTTGAATTAGGTTCTTGATCTGAGTCTGAAAATGCTTCTTTCATGAAGTATTCCAGGGCAATTTTTAACATCTGTAAAGGCATTTCCTGCTTGTAAGATATACTTGATATAATACAGTTTCCTAGTACAGTAAAACTCACTGTAGGCAAGACTTGCTTAACTTAAAAAAGGATGATGTTCTTTTAAAACCTTTCATTTGTGTCTGTCTACATTAGTAAAAAATAAAATCCGTCTCCTAAAAATTGCACTTTATTTTAGAAGAATACTCTGTCATTTATAATGCTTTGAAAGCCCTGTTACTGACTCACAGACATGCTCTATTAAAACATTAAACTGTCTAAAAAAGAATCCCTAGGAGGTGCATTAGTTCTGAGTATTTAGATGGGGCAGTGTAACTTGGGCTACGTGGTGGGTCACTGTAATCCTGACACCATCACATGGTTCTTGGTGACAGCAATCCAGTTCCCATATGAAAGAAAGCAAAATTTCAGTGGTGCCAAAACTCTGAGCCCTTGGGAATTTTACAAGGCTTGCTGAGTTCAAAAGTCAGCATCTGTTCTGCCTAATTATCCCATAATAATTAGTGATGCAGATTCCACTTGGGGAGGATCTTCTCTGTGCTTTTAGAAGCTAACAACAAGAAGACAGAGCCCTCAGAGCCACGTTTCAGTCCTCAGTGAGGTGATTATGCAGTTATGTTAGTAAGGATTACAAGGAGAGAGCCAGCTGCCTCTGCCACTCCTGATAACACAGGAAAATTGTATTTTCTACTTGGTGTGATTTTTCAAGACAAAATTCAAAATATTATCTGATGCATCAGTGATTTACAGCTGAGCAAATCTATATAGACTAAATAAATTATCTTTTTTGTTTTTAAACCCAGATTCCCCCTAAAATGTTTATTGCTTTATCATTAAAACAGCCAATTAGAATGATTTCAGATGGAATTAA
The DNA here is from genome assembly GCA_013398075.1 of Notiomystis cincta. NCBI lineage: Eukaryota > Metazoa > Chordata > Aves > Passeriformes > Notiomystidae > Notiomystis > Notiomystis cincta. Next base: position 1,422 of record VZRX01020778.1, read on the forward strand.
TTTCCAGTTGGTTGACAAAATTCCTCAGATAATTCTCTTTTCCATGATCTTATCTCACATGAGGTCTGTCAAACCTGGCTGCATGAGAGGATTTGGGCCTTGTGATTTCAACTTTTTCTTTATATATTTATCTCAGCTTGAACATTCTTCTTGTAAGATTGAAAATTAATTTTGTTTTTCAGTTACAGTAATTATACCTTGAGAGATTGTGAGTCATTCAGGAAAGGATTTATGCTGTCTGGCAGAAGTCATCCTTAGGCAGCATAAAGTCAGAATAACAAGGGCAATGCTGACCACACAAAATAAAGAAACTTCTTGCTCCTGTTGTTCCTGTTCCCAAGAAGGCTTAGGTTTTGTGCTAAAACTTCCAGATGGTTATCTGCACTGTCCTGTCCCCAGCATCATGGCCAAATATTTTGTTTTTTCAGAGGCAGCTGTTGGGTTTAGTTGTATCAGGCCACCTCTCAAGACCCTTCTACTGCCTCTCCCTTGTCTCTCAGTAATAGGTAAAGTGTGATTAGCCCCAGAAGTGATAAACTGTCTATGTTGCATCAGGAAATTTCATATTCATGCAATAGTTTAAGCATGTTTCTTACCTCCTCAGGTGATTGAGTTTCAGTGTACAAATTATCTTTGCAGTGTTTGACTCCTCATGAAAAAAACAAGAGGTCACAAAGGGACAGGAGTGTTGGCTGGGGGAGCTCTCTGCCCCCTTACCAGCAGCAGCATTCCCAGTGCAGGGAATTAAATTGTTTCCTGCAGGCTCTTGGATCTCCTGGGGCTCCCCAGTTTGCCTTGCACAGAGTGGGAGCCCACCGCTGCTTTGGGGCAGCTTTGTCGGCCCCAACCCACCTGTGTTCCAGCAGGGCAGTGCCTCAGCTGGCAGGGATGTCCTGGGGTTATCTCCCCACAGCTGCCCAGCAGTGCTGAGCTTAGTCCTGTGTGTGGATTCCTTCACCTGCTCCCCAGGCTTCTGAAACCTGGGAGAAACAACATTTCTGCCTGAATTCTAATGTGATGAGATGTGATACCTGTGCAATATGCTGCCATGTATTTATTAATTGATTGAGGGGAGCCACAGCCACCTCTGTGTGTGCAAAAACATATTATTTACTGTCATGTAGGTAAAATAGCAGGGCAATAATTTTCAGTGCTTATTTTGAACTCGTGGTGGTTCATCCATGCTGCCTTTGTGCTGAAAATCTGCTGGCTATTGCCTTTGGCTTGTTTGAAGCACATCTCTTAGCACCTTGCCTGGTGAATTATGAGCTACAGCACAGTTAAACAAACTGTACAAAATCTAGTGGTTGCTACTGGATGCCCTCCCAAAATGGGAACCATGGTTTTAATTTAAAAGTAATAAAGAGAAGGGAGAACTCCTCCTTTGACTTCCTAAAATTACTGGACAAGTAAGTCTGCTGTTGCTTTTGGGTTTTGGTCCATCTCTGCATAAGAACACCACACAAGTGACTCTTTTTCCATTCTTTGTGACTTACTAGGATTTAGGAAACCCTCTATTTCTGCATGCAGAGAGCAAGTGGGGCACTGTGCCTTTTCACTTAGACTCTGAGCACTGTCACTGTGGTACTGTGATGATGTCCTTTGCCTGCATGTTACACATTGAAATTCAACTTTCCTACTTGCCTGGGTCAGCCTGGGCTCAGCATCCTGATCTCTTACACAGCAGGCAAGAGCTTTAGCTGCTGTTTCTACTCTGCACCTCTCTTGTTTTTGACCAGAGGTTTCATTCAGGACCTGAGAATCCAGACAAAAATAAACATCACTAAAACTTTTAGAGGTAAATAACAGATGCAGTTTTGATGAGTCAACACTTTCTGACAAAAGGAAAATATCAGAAAATCCCTGACCTAATCTAAACCTTACCAGACTCTTGGTTGGTGTGTAAATTTTTTTCACTGAAGAGTTATAAATCATCATTTTTTACAGACATTGAAAAATTCCGCTCTCCTGATGCAGAAACAGTGCTGCCATCTCTTCCAAGTAATTTTCATCAGCCTTCTCCTAGTAAGTGATGTTTTAAACCTCCTTCCCCTGAATTCCTGTGAATATTAGCTTGGTCTCTGTCTTACTTTTTCTACATCATCTGCCTCTTACCACACTGATGTTTTATTTCCACATGTAAATACTGTGATGTCTTCCCTCTTAATGCTTGCTGATGGCTGGTTTTATTGCATAATTAATTGCAGAGGTATTTATTAAAAGGGGGTTTTCTTTCAAGAGGGTCCAGCCTTTGCTCTCCCTGCTGCTGTTGCAGTGAACTACACTTCCAGAATTAACTGTTAAGTGAGGATGTAAATTAAGCCAGTGGACTAACAGATAAATGGATTTGTCACATGCATAACTGCTAGGCAAGGTGGCTACAACTTTAGCTGTTTTCATTGGCCTATTATTGTAGCTTTCCGTTGCTAAAGTAATAAATAATTTTTTTTCTGTAGAAAGAGGTATGTGCCTTTGAGAGAGGGGGAGAGCTACTGCATATACAGTAAGGTAGGATGCTGGGAAGGTTTTGAGCCATTTCTATATAGGAGAGCTTTGGCAAGGCCCCAGGTGCATTGCAAGTTGGAAAATCATTGTTTAAAGGGGATGCAGTGCTGTGCTGGCTGCTTTACCAGGGAGCATGGGCAGCGTGCTCCAAGAGATGCTGAGAGCCAAGGACAGCAGCACCAGACTGGGGCTCTACCCACGTGCATTCCATGGTGGTGCTCCAGAAAGGGTCAGAACTCCACATGAAGACAGCCTCTGTCTTGTCTCTTCAACTGGGAGCCTGTTCCAGGGAGCACATCTCACCACATGCAAGTGCCAAAGCTCCCTCAGGGGGTTGCATGGGGACATAAAGCAACGCCGTGGTAGAAAACACAGCCAATAGCTTTAAAAAGTATCGGCAAACTTTCATTTCTTCCCCCTCAAATAATTCTTTCTTAATGTTTGTTTCCCTTTTGAAAGACACCATATATGTATTTGATAATTTTCTTTATTGCATAGCATCCAAGAGGCTTAGTCCTATGCCAGATGTGTAGAACAGATCTCTCACTCAGAAAGGAAATGGGAGCAGTTTGGTACATGCTTTTGATGCGTTTTTCAGATGGCTCTGTGCAACCTGAGCTGTCTGTTATTTTGTGGGTACTTGGGGCACTCAATAGTACTTGCTTTGGTATATCAGCTGGATGTTTTGATTAGTTAAAACATTCATTTGGGGAAAAGGCAAGATTAGAAATTCAAGTTTTATTAACTGTGCCTACGGCAGAAAGTCATTGGAGTTTCAAGTATGTCTCTAGAGCCCAAGAAGCTATAAATCATTCAAGCTCGTTAGAAAGTTGCCTAAGCTCCTTTGTTTACTATCCTAAAATTCTCTATTATGTAGTATTTCATCCTATATGTAAAATCCCTACTACTCCTTATTATTATGAAAAACAGGTGCAGATCCCTGTAATTGCTTGGTCTGTTTTCATGGGAGAAACTTTTGAGATATTACATGAAGGATATATATTGCACATTAAAAAAAACCAACAGAAACACCAAATCAAAAAACCTTGTGGCATCTTTTGACAAAGTTTCTGAGGTTATTCAATCCCTCCAAGATATGATGGGTAAGTGGTGGAAGCCCTCTCTGTAGTAAATTAAAACCACTCTAAGGTGTCTCTAGTGGGTCACTCAGACATAATGTCCACTTCTGATAATACTGACCACAGCATTATTCTTTACCCTAAAATTTATAAGTAGCACTGCCAAAGGAAGCCAATTCAGGGCTGAAATTTCTACTTTTAATTTGGGGAAGTCATATACTGTAGGCTTTGAACAGGTCATGCACAGTTGCAGGTCCAATTCAATTTAAGCTAGGTGTTTGGTCTTCGTGCAATTTCCCAATATTGCAATTTTCCCAGAAATATTAGCAGATAAAGATAAAGAAATTTTAGCTATTCCTCTGTGGCACCCTCTGTACTTATTCCAGGCTCTTCTTGAAATGCTAATATATCATCCTCAGTGCTGTATTCTTGCAGCCTGTTCCCCGAAGGGGATTCAGATTGCCTTCTCAGTAGCAGATTATTTTCTGATCACATTTCTCATATCAGGAAAGCCATGTATTTAGCAAGAGACCAGAAGTGATCATTTTACAATTTAGCTTTATCTAGTCATCTATTAGCAAGTCATATGATATATCCAGTCATTTCTACTTTGATGAGGGAAAGAGCTTACCAAGACATTAAGCACTCAGTAGTTTGTATACAAAGCAAATTGGTGCCTCAAAGTGTCTAAATAAAATACTGCCTCTTTGCCTAAAAAACAGATATTTGTGCAATCAAGGGCAGGGGATGATGCTTACAGATGCCTTTATGTGTCTACTTTGCTGGACCATTTAATGCTAATCTAGTGTTAGATTACCTTTCTGAAACTGCTAATAAAATCTGTTACATTACCTTGGTTAGGCCGAGGCCCCAGGGCTTGAGAGATGAGATTTCTATCCACTGACAGATTATGGCTGGCTGAAAACTCAAAGCAGATACTTTTCTGCATCAGATGTGAAACACCCTCACATCCTAATCCTGCCAAAGGACACGGTAATGGAGAGATGTGTAAAGTGCTTATTTATTCCACAGAAGATATTTCAGCTGGGGATGAAGGCAAGGGAAATATATATTCTTAAGCTACAGGCAATTGCAGTAAGGCCAAAGTGGCTGTAAATATGCTGTTTGGCACCCAGGGAATGTGGATTTTAGGGTCCAAACACAGTACAGGGTGGTAAAGGCTAAGATCCTGTTTTTTTCCCAGCCCTGCTAGTCTCACTGATGAAAACAGTCCAGAGAATTCAAGAACACCAAATGCATCACAGTGGTGAGGGGCTTGATAAGAGATGTCCAAGCTGGCATAAATCCTTTCATGTCCAGTGTAATTATGGCTATTAAATTTTTGGGGAGGGTATTGCAAGAGTTAGTGAGGAAAATAGCCCTGGAGAACATGTCTCCATACGGCAGCACGTCTGGAAGACTGAGATTTTTCCAAGAATAATGTGACCCATCAGAGTGTTGTGCTCACATGATTGATGAAGTTACTGCATTTATTGCCCAAACTCCTTCCCTTTTAACAAAAGACAAACTGGTTTACAACTATTGGTATTCTTGGGTGAGTCCTTTGGAAAACAGTTCACATTCCTTTGTGTAGGGAGCCTTTGAGGGTCTTTAATGGTTTGGATGTATAGTACTGGCTAGTGTCAAATAGGAATACAATTTAGAAAAGAAGCTTGAGTTTGATTTTTCACAGCATTGTGTCTTGTGTAACCCTTGAAATCTGGGCACTGGTGCAGGAGATAAAACATCTCCCAGAGGGAAATTCAGAGACCGTACCAACTTTACTGGCTTTGTTCTTTCTGTACTGTCACCAGAAACAGGAAACCATCAGGAAATAAAGCCTTCTATTTCTGCTTTCAAAGTAATGAATCCACTTCATTCTACTTTGGATGAGCTACTCATCCAGGGTCTCCTCATAATCACTGCTGAGGACCAGGCATTCCATGATTCATGTGAGCTGTTTCACATGCTGGCACGAGGAGGAGGAGGTGGGATGCACTGCTTCACTCTGCCACTTGTGAAGGGAGGCTCTCCTTGTCTGCTTCAGAAGTAGATGTCTAATTTTCACTGACAGACAACGTAGCCCATATGTTCAGTTGCTTCCTCTGATTGTCTTACTTGGCCCTCCTAAAGGAGTTTTCTTTTTTAAGAAAACTTTTTAACTTAAAAAGTTAAGTCTTTTTCCAAGTCAAACTCTGTCTGTGGTATTTGGCAGCTGAGCAGTGCAAAATCACAAAGCCTGGTGTAGAGAGATGTAATTTGTCCTCCAACTTAGAGCACGCAATTCCCAGATGAAAACCTCTGTGTTTCCAATGCCTGCTCCTATTGGAAGAAGTGCTTGTTGATGCTCTTCCACCAGGAACAGTGGACTCTGCAAGTGGTGAGTTACCCTTTTCCAAGGTTGCACCCCAGGCCTGGTGAGATGGGGGTTCCTTTTGGCTGCTCAGAAAAGAAGAGAGCAGTTTCCTTTTAGAAGTGAGTGTGAGAAGAAAAGATGGGGCTTGGCTCCTGCCTGTCTGTCCTTACTGCATTAAGGATTGCCTCTGCCTTCTGTCTGCCACCTTTTCCTTCAGCAGCCTCACCCGTCTCCTGCAACATTTTGCCAGATTTTCAGACTTACCCCTAGCTATGAGCCTAATGGGAGAAAAATGAAGAATGACTCAAAGGCATGAGCTGAATAGTGAAATAACTCTGCTTATACAGGGGAAAAATATTAAGAGTTGGTCTGAAAAAAAACCCTGGGAGATGAAATGAAGATAAACTAGAAAACAGCAAGCTGCTGGTAGACTGGATGGTCATTTTTTGTACTTGAAAACTTACAAATACCAGTGACCCTTGAAAGAACTGTGATTGATTAGACAACTCCAGCTAAGTGGGGAACACAGCAGTATATTTTTCATAGCTCCTAGAAGACATCCTGCTAGTACAGGCTCAGTAGCATCTCTGATAGCTTTTTCCCAGCCCTTTTGCACTGCTATGACGTATTCTGCAGGCTGCCAAAGGAGGAATAACAAAAATCAAGCCAAGGGAGGTCTAAAAACCTCACTCCATCAAGTACAGGGTCTGCTGTGTGAATTGTCAGGAAAGGTTTAGATATTGGCATAGACTTCTCTCCTTGAGGCAGGACAGTCAGGCAGCTGAATTATCCATAATTTTTCCTGTCATTCATCTGCCAGAAGTATTTTTCAGAAATGCTGCTGTTCCATCCAGTTACTCCCTTTTTGTAATCGAATGATGATTTATTATCCAAGCAATGAAGAAAAATATATTACCTTGGAATTTTTGAATGTGTAATGATATGTAAGGCATAATAATGAATCACTCCTTTCCTTCCCCTCCTTTCCTCATGTATATTTGGATGTTTATTTCCATGTAAAGTTCTATTTCTACCCCTCGAAGTTCTCCTTCACAAGGGGGAATTCCAAGTTAAGTTGGAGAGTTTGAGATACCCGAGTTAAAGAACAAGCAAACAAACAGACCCAAGTGTCTTTCAGCTCTCATTCCCACAAGTTCTTGCTCTCCCTGTGCTGGGTCTCCTTGTCAGAGCCATCCCTGTCTGTGACTCCCTTGCAGTTGTCTTTCTGGTTTGGATATAAATGTACTGAAAGTCTGCATGAGGAGATTTTCCCTAGTCTGAGCACAGGCTAAGGCAAGCCAAGGTCTTTGACCCCTCTGCTTACAGTGCCTGGTTCAAAAAGGACTAGTGCAGAGTCAGAAGTGCTGCATTCCCTGCAGGTTGTCGTGGTGTGTCCCTGGGACAGCAGTGTTATGTGTCTTAAAGTCTTTCTCTACTCCATATTCTTATTTTTTGCTTGTATTAGATTAACTCCTGTGCATGTGCTGCCTTCAGGTGCTGAAGGGACCATTCACTTAAGAGTTGGGTTCCATGATTCTTGTGGGTCCCTTCCAGCTCAGAACATTCTCTGTCTGTAGAAAGAGCCTTGGCAATGATGATGCCTGGCTTTGCCTGTAGGGCTATTTCTTTCACTCTAATGCATTGCTCCTTCTGGACCCATTTGGGAGACAAGGTGGTGACACACATGACGCAGAGCCATTACAGAGGAAGAAATTGGTCTCAAATACCTTGGGAAGTGCTCGAGCTGATTCAGTGGTGTGGCCTTGGCCACTGCTGTGCTCTGTCAGATGGGCTGGGTCAAGAGCACTTTAATGACAGTCAGAAGTGACACTACTAAAAGAACACCTGATTTCCCTGCCACATGCTCCCAAAAGCTCTCCTACTGTTTGCCAGGGAATCCTCTAACTAGGCTGATTCTTGTGCTTATTTTCTAGGCTTTTTTGCAGGGATTTATTCACAAGCCTCCCCAGTTGGTTACTGTTATTTTTTCTTGAAATGTAATCGGCAGAACACATTCTTTAAGTCTGGAATTGTCAAAAGAGCTTTGTGGCAGTTAGAGGCCCAGCTCTACTGAAATTCACAAGGATCTGGTTGTCTAGCACATAGAAATGTCCTTGAAAATCCCCTACTAGACCTTTTGCTATCCTTGGTATATTCAGAGCATGTCACGGAAAAAAAAGTGTTGCCCATAAGAGCTGTAGGGAAGGATCCCACAGTTTTAGATACTTTGTTGAATTCTCTTAAGGCAGGATAGACACTGCAGCAGGCTTCATCCCTTTGGGGCTACAACATGTGGTTCTGAAGGGATTAATAAACCCACTGTACTTCAGTGAGTACTGAAACAAGGTGGTGATGCAGAAGTGGCTCAAATACTGAGTAAGATTTCGGCCAGAGGCAGATTTTTCAGGGCCTGGACCTGCACAAACAGAGGCATTCATCTCGCTTGAGACTAATTTGGTCTTCAGCCAAATGAAGACATTGCTGGAAAAACATAGAACTTTACCCATTCTTGCAGGCCGCATTTGCATTTGAATGCATTTTATTCTTTTCATGCTCATAAAAGATGTTATATTAATATGGTATTTTCCTTGTGTTAGTGTACACCTTCCAGACTCCTGGAATTTAACTCCATTGTAACTAAAATAACCCCCAAGAGAGGACAAAAATCCTGTTTACACTAGTGAAAGAATATTGAAAAAGCTTATGGAAGAGTTTCATTTTTCTACTGGCCTGAAAAATTCCTTGACTCTCATCACTAAAAATATAGGTATGATTCTCTCTATGTTTCTCTATGTTAAATGTTTCTCTAAATTAAATGTTTCTCTATGTTAAAATACAGCTGGACAATAGGGGAGGCAGTGGTTGGTAAAGCCCAGAGAAGGAACTAATTAAAAACAGATAAAAGACTCAGGGGTTTTCAGGCTCCAAAGGTGAATCCAAATGACAGTGAAATTTTTGAATTGAGCTGCAAAGTGTCATCCCTGATATTTCTGCAGGCTAGGACACGTATTTGTTTTGGGGGGCACATGAGATGGGAGATGACAGCACAGAGTCCCCTGCAGTGGCTGGTGCCATGAAGGCACACCAGAAATATCCTTACCAATGGTGCTATGAACTCAAGGGCAAGTAGTTGCCCTTGGTTCTGGAACAGTTCGTACAGCGCTTATACTATCTTGGGCAGAATTTGGGGCACTTGGCCACCTGTAGCAATGCCTGTGCTCTGATGATTTTCCATTCTCTGAGTTAGGTTCTGAGCAGGATGCGGATATGTGAACTTAAACTTGAATTTGAAGCAACGCAGAAAAGGCAAAAGGAAATTTTCTATAGGCATAATAGACTTTTGACACATGATATCTAAAGCACAGTAATTACAGTTTCATGGTCACAATATGAAATCTACTGAGGTATCTCAGCTGCAGTCCCTCATTAAGTTGCTATTTTATCAGTAGATTTGTCATGGAAACTCCACGTCAACTCCAGCTCTAAGGATGAAGCCTCTCTTTTGAGGAACAGACTGATTTGCTTAGGCTTGCTATATTTAATGTCAAATTCTTCCTGCTAATTGTTAGTGATTAAATAAAAAGAAAGGAAAATAGTCCCTCCCAGGGTTCTGGTTGACTCCATGTGTTACAGCCCAGGTGGCTGGTGGTCTTCTTGGACTGACCTCACAGAGATGGGAAGAGCTGAAATAGTCAAGACAAGGCCTGCTGACTCTGCTGAGCCAAATGTTTTGAGTTGCACATGCTAAGCTAAGAGACTATGGTATTTACAAGGCTTCACTAAACACTTAAATCTGTTTTGTGGACAAAAGGATTTTAAGTTAATTTATTTTGTTGAGAGAATAATTTAAGCAAGTTAGCATTTTGTTGACAGAATTATGATGAAATTAATTTTGTCTACATAACTGATTGGACAGTTAGCTGAATGCATTTTCTCCACTGAATCAAGTATGTGCCAGGACTGTCAAACAGAATCTCCTCCACGATTTCAAGACAGTTTGTCAACAATATGAATAAAAATTCCTTTTGTCTACAAAATGAACTTAGGTGTTAATTGCTTGTCCATAAAGAGTGCAAAGCCAAACGATTCTCTGTTAAACATTGATAAAAATGTAGGAGAGGATATGTGTGTGTGTGTGTGTGTGTGTGTGTGTGTGTGTGTGTGTGTGTGTNAACACACAGAGCTGTGTAGCTTGCTTTGTTGCCAGGGTCCAAGTGCCACAAATCAAGTGCCTGGCAGGGGATGGTGTCTGATCCAAGCTGGGATGCAACATGGCTGGGATATCATGTCCATGTGGAGAGCATCAGAAGGAATTAAATCGTGTAGAAATGCATTAAACACAGGGGCTGGAAAGCTGTCAGTGTTGTTTCTAGCAGGGATTCGAGCCCTCCCACTGTGAGGGTTGATCACAGTTCTACTTGGTACAGGCCATGTGGGATGCAGGGCTTTTCTGGCCCTGAAGAACTGGGTCACACATAGTCATGCAGATGAGGAGCAGAGGGAGGCTGTACTGGATGCAGATCATGACAGCTGGAAGCTGAGGCTTAACAAAGTGAGTCCAGTGGGGAAACACCTCTTGCAGACCAGGAATTCATCTGGGTTTTCTTGATGATGTAAACCCTCCCTCTCCTTCTGGACAGATATTTATTAAAGTGGTGCAACATGAGCTCTCTGCCTGTACAAGATGGACATTTCACTTAATCCTTGATTTTAACCACAATTGGACTCATCCAAAACCCACTGATAGCTTCATTTTCTATTGTAATTTTCTATTTTTTTTTCATGTTTTGTAAGTACACTGTGATTGTAAGTATTAAGGGCTTAGTTTAGAAGAGGGTGTCAAGTCTGACCATCTCTGAGATCGTAATAGGAAAAAAGATGTGAGTTTTATTCTGAAAGTATTGCACTTTTGGAGCAGTCTCTGCTTAACATTAAATATCTGAAAAGAAAGAAGAAAAAAGAAATATTCTCATTAAATGTGTCATAAAGTTGCACAAAATCTCTTTTTCCTCTTCTCTCTCTTCTTTTGCACTTTTAAGAACGTTAAAGTCAATCAGGGGTAGAAAAAATATGAAATAAAGCCATGAAGAAATACAATAGTTTCACATAGCAGAAAAGTTCAGCCCTCTGATACATTTTTGTGTTCATTAAGGAAGAAACAACCATCAAATCCCCAAGTTTATTTATACTGCTCAAAGTACGCCAGCTTTCAGCTCTGTTAATTGCCAGCAAAGCCAAAAGAAGAGAAAAGCCACCCATTTCCAGCTCCGTTTTCTCTAAACCATAGTGTTGGTGTCACTGCCAGAGTTGAAATTAAGGAGAGGTCATTGGATATGGAGAGACAAAGTTAAAGGGACAGAAGCAGTTTCTCCTGATGCAGTTTGTCATTTACAGGGGCATAATCTTCCCTGTTTTCTGCAAGGGACATTCATCATGGGACTGCAGTGGGAGACCACTGTTTTTGTATTCTCTCGCAGACTGTGATCTTTGGGAGAATGCAGCCCTGTCCCTGAGACACAGGTCAGCACACATTGCAGCAGAGCTGAAAGAAGCTTGGCTGATATCAGGGCCTTCCAGCTGACAATGGACACAGATTGCAGCTGGCCTGATGTCAGGATATGACAACCCTGGCAGGGTCACAGGTGCATTGCTCTTTATTTTCTACATTTTTTACAGTGCCTCCTGCTGGCTCTAGCCTTTTGCTTCCTGCTCTGAACAGTGGGTCTGTGTGGCTGAGAAGGAGCAACAGTGGGGTTTTGCAGTTTTATTATGCCTTTTATTCCAGCTGTTTTGGTTGAGTTCTGTGTCTTACAAAGAGTCACAATGGCTCTTGCTGCTGAAGGTAAAGCAAATCCAACGTGTCAGACTCCCCTGTTGCTCAGCAGTCACTAATGGCTGCAGCATATGTTGCTGCTTCCCAGGCCATGGGGTGTTCAGTACATCTGTTACTGCTCCAAGATCCAGGGTCTGACTGCCAATGCTGGGCTGCCTGTGCTGAGAAACCTAGGGACAATTAGGCTACAGCTAGGGACCATGGCATGGTAATCTGTAAGACATTAATGATGTAAGTATCTTGCAGAAATCCCAGCCTGCAAATTGCAGATGCTGTATTAACACAGGTTCATAAGGCACTCACTAGGGGCTGCACACATAAATTGTCCAGGCAATAAAAACTTGCAGTGTCAGTGCTGAGGGACCTCTCAAAATCTAGCACTGTCAAATGGAATCGGTACCTGCAGAGCGAGGTGTCTTGTAAATTTGGCCAGTGTCCTCTGAATGTAAAGACAGGAGACTGCTTTTTAAAACTACCTGGTAAAAACAAACTGAGCAGAAAAGACTTTAGTCACGTCTGTATTTCAGATACCTCTCTTCTCTGCTCACCAGCTCTCCTCTTTGCCTACTTCCCAGCAGATGACATTGTATTTCCATTTTACCCTGAGGTCACATCTGCAGTGTAGGCATTCAAAGTCACACCTATTCCTAAAACTGATTTTGCAGCCGAATAACTATTCAAGGCTGGGGAGAGGAGAGAGGGTTTATAATGCAGGCAAAGACAGGACACTTGGAAATAATAAAAAGTCTGTATTACGTGCTATAAGACAGAGAGAAGGGAGTACTTGCTAATAAACGTAAAATGTCATATCTTGTAATGAACCCAAAATTTGAGCGATTAGAAAAGCCAAACCTTTGCCTATGTGCATTTTCCCTGCTAATGGAATTCCTGACGCTGGCTGCAGCACGATCATCTCCTAAATGACTTGACCTACATAACACTCCACTTTCTAGGGGAAATGTGTCATTTTAGTACGTAGAGGTGATGTAAGAGACATTCTCAGTACGTAAATTACGATCAGCTTCATTTAAAGCCCTAATAAGTTAGTGCATGACTGACTAGAGATTCTTAGTAAGGTAGGTCTGCAAAGGTCACATGGGATTTTTTTTTTAGTGTAAACTGCAGACTTGGTTTTTGGAAAGGCTTTGAGCATAAATGGCTGTAGTTTACTCCACCTATATCAAAAGATGTATGTGATTTACAGCTTTGTGTGAAGTAGACTGCAGTAAAGGATGACTCTCACTGAATGCAGACCACTGGAGGTTTTTGCTGTTCAAGGCATTTGTTCCTCTTTTGTCCAAAAGAATCCCAAACTAATGGAGCTATCGCTGTAATCTGACAGGTAGCTAGCATATTAAGGAGGGAAGATACATGACTCAGAGAAGCACTTGTTTGGAGCTTTTTCATTAGTCACATGCAGGAAATCATTCAGAGGGCAGAGGGGCTCCTGTAATTCAAATGAAAATAAAATGTATGTTTTCTTCATAGTCTGTGTATGTGACTGAAAAGATGTACAGGATTTGTAGGTAGTCTGTAACCTAGAGGGAAGGAAGCCAGCTTGAGAGGTCTTGTGGATGGGCAGTCCCAGGTTTTAGGGACAGACTGGGATTCAAAGCAGGGTTGTCCTTCTCCCATGGCCACAGAGTCAAATCCTCACTAACGTGTTAGCATCCTGCTGCATGTCCAGGATTCTGGGCTGTGCTTGTTCCTTTTGCTGCTTCTCATTCATCTCCTGCTCTCCCTGTACTTTAGTCTCCCTCTTGAGTGAAGCTCCAAGGCTGGGATTAAACATTCATGGCACCCATCAAGCAGATGAGTCCCTCTCTGGTCTACTCTGCATGAGTCCCACCACCAGGTCTTGCCTCTAAAGGAGCAGACAGAGGTACAGATCTGGCAACAGAGGTACCAAAGATGCATCACATTAAATTCTCAATAAAACTAATGGCTTTTACAAGCTCACCTTTAGCCTGATTGAGGCCCCAGAGTACACATCTCTGTAACAGATTTCACTCATAGTGACCAAAGACAAACCCCACCTTCCATTTTTTAGAAAAGAAAGCTCAATAATGTCAGCTAGAGAGGCAGCAGTGTTATCTTTCTTCTCTTTTTATAGCCAAATGAAAAAAACATAAGAATGATGCTTACAAATAATAGGGTTGACTCATAAGGGCTGACTGTACATGACTCATAAGATGTGAAATTATTCTAGAGACTTGAAAGACACTCCAGAGACTTGAAGTGCACATACATGCACTGAAACTTGGGCTTGGGGGGTTATTTTTCATACCTGGGAGAAGAATGCTTGCTGTTTGTGTTGAGATGTGCACTGCTGTTGTATATGAGACTTACGAGATTCAGCAGCCTTTCTAAAACATTCCTGGGCTCTGAGGAAAGACAGCATTAACCATTCTTTGCACAAGCTTTGCTTTAACTTGGAAGGCTATGGCCAATGGCTGGTACAGTGGGGGCTGTAACTTTCAAAAGCAGTTGAAATCACCAACTTTTGTAAGAGGTTGCCTGGGAAAGTGAGGTCTCAAACCAAGCACAGGGTTGGACTGTGAACATCCCCAGTGTCATCCCAGGATTTTGCACTGATTGAAGCCATTTTGCTTTGAAAAACTAGAAAAGCCTGATGCAAAAATACCTGTGCAAGGGACAGAAAATCTAAGAATTAATGACCTGTGCCCTTAAAGCAGCACAATTAAATACCAAGTGTTCCTGAGTGACAGAGATGTGTGCTTTCACTGGTGCAGCCTCTCTAAGCAGCCCAGTGTGATCCATCAGCTCTCCTCTTCAATCAGAAAAGATGTCACTTGCCTTCCCTCTTCCAAAAGTGTCCTCACAGTCAGCTGGGCAGAGGATTAACCTCACACTGCCCCTGGAGCAAGGCCTGGGGTCACTGCTGGGCAGTGCCTCATTCCTGGCCAGGGGACCTTCACTGGTTTTCCATCCAGAGAAGTCTTTTGCAGCTCTGCTTTTCCAGGCACTGGCAAGGAAATGCAGGGTGGTGGAATCATAAATGGACCTGCTCAAATGGGGCTAGAAGTTATCAAGGAGCTTCCTATATATCTCTGTTGTTCTTTTGGATTGCAACCAAAGTTACCTTTTCCTTAAAATGAAGAAAAGTCTTGGGATTGCACTTGTCAGTATTATTTTCCAATATGGTGATATGCAGTAGTATTTTGTCACGTTAGTTTGCAACTTGGAGAATATAAAGAGCAGCTTACCATAAAAGGGGGTAGCACCACATCTGAGTTGCAGAAACCACTTAGTCCAGATGGAAAGACCTCTTTTTCCAGCTTGCTGGCCTCCTTTATTTGGTTGAAAATAGCAGAAGCTGTAAATTTTCTTTATATACATCCAGGTCCTGACTACCCTTGAACTCTTCGCTGTGCTCCAGTTACTGAAGTACTTGAAAAGACTAAAGTAAAGAACATCTGTGGCATCCTTTTTACCTAGAATTGATTATTTTGCTGTGCATTTTGTGCTACATGTGATTGTATATGTGGGGACACCTTATGAGGAATCCCAGCAGCTTGACAGTTGCTAGAGGGAGAAGAGATTCTCCTCAACCTTCTCACTTTGGTCAGGTGGGGTGGAAGGGAAAATACCAGCATAGCTAAGCTGATCTGTTGGACCAGTGATTCCAAATGATCACTTTTTCCCATGTTCATTTTGGGCTGTGCACATTCTTGGGTGGGAGAGGAGCATTCAGGCTTTTCCTGCACCACCAAAATCAGGGGGTGGAAAGTTCTATTGGGAAACTTGCACCCCATAGCAGCCTGAGGAGGCTCATCCTGCTAGAAGTGATTCTAAGCACACTGTGCTAGGTGTTCAGGCTATGATCACCTCTTCTCTCTGCAATTGTTCTCCTTGCAATTGTTTATCAAAAGGTATGTGAAGAGGCTGTCCCAAAACCAGGCTGGGCTATAAATAATGACTTTTCTGTGCCTACTAGGAGCCATTCAATGACTGAGCACAGACAGCTGCGACAGAAGGCTGAATTGTTCAACTACAGCAGACATCGGGATTAAGTGTGAATTTTGGAAATTGCCTCATAACTTGCACAGGGACCTTAACATGTGACATCAAAGAATATTGGTACTGTCAGGCATGCATTCTCACAGTGAGCTTGCTTTGGGCATGATTTGTCTCCTGGAGGAAATAAGAACACAGATTTGTGTAAATCTTTCCAAGTTCATAGCTTGCTTTGAAGCTGTGGTTTGTCACTCCCCTTGATGGCATGCAGCCTTTCTCCCAGTTTTAGTAGGGAATCACTCAACAGTGTTTTTGGTCAGGAGGGCACGTAAAAGCTACAGAGAATATTGTAAAGAGCAAGGGGTCTTCTGAAAACCTTTGTGTGGTAAATTAACCCTTTCAGTCATGCAAATCCAGTACCAATCTTGTCCAATAACTACATATCATCTGCAGAAACCTGTGCTGAGGCTGGGAATTTACCAGCATCACAAAGCTCAGTCCACTCACCTACATTTGCCACCTTTAGCTGTAGATGAATTGCCTTGGTACATGTGCACGTGTTAGAGAGATAACTGATGGTTTGGAGCATGTGACAAATACTAGATCCCCATATTAAAAAGTGCAGCACTCCAGAAGCTTGGTAATTGGACTGTGGGGTTACAGAGTCATTCCTTCTTGTACTAAGATCAATAAGCAAAGTCTGTATTAGCAATGTAACAGAAGCTTGGCAGCAGATCCAGAATCTTGGCAGAAGTTTAAAAAAAAAACCAAATGAGAGTGAATCCACAATTATTTTATTTTTTTCAGGAAAAGAGCAATTTTAATTGTGCCTCAACATGTAATTGAGCATATACAGCAGGTAAAAGTAAACTGTTCTGTTCTGGTGACACTGGCACATAGTGAGGGTATATCTCAGCATGGCTCCTGGCTTCAGAGTAGAAACTGGTGCTAAGAACTTTTCAATGTGTGGCTGGGAGGATTTTGAAACCATACTAGTCTAAGCTGGCTTGATTTATTTTTCCATTGTAGACAAATATTTTTTGCTCTAGTGTTTAAGACACAAAGCAGGGCTTTTCCTGCTCCATTTGAGAGGCACTGCAATAGCCCTGGGAGATGTGAGTTGCACAATAGCTTTCCTGATGTCTATCCTCTATTTTCCCTGACTCAATTCCAGCCCAATTTTCAGCGATAGAATTGGCTAAAGTGGGGAAAGAAGTTTTTTATTTTAGGGACTTTGTAAAAAATCCATGCAAATCCATCCCTTTTTTAAGGGAGAGATGTGTAATAGGCAGCATCAGAGGTTTTGATGGACAACTTTGTTGGAAGGATTAAATGAGGTGTTCTACTAACGGGTAACAGATAACCTTCCTGCCCTCCTTCCTCCCTCTTGACTGGAGACCCTTATTCTGGCATATGCTTGACTGTGGGATTTTTTTCTGTGTGTGAGTGTGGTTGAAAATCTTAGAAGTCAGAAACATCAGTATCATGTTCACTAAGGTGCAGTCTATTTTTACTTTTCAAGCCAAAGACACAGAGAATAGCAAGGAATAAGCTACACAGGTTGAGGGTAGGCTGAGGTTTTGTTGCATTTCATTAAGGATTGAGAGAAAAATAATACTACTTAGGAGTTTCAGAGATGAATAATTTTGGGAATGAAATCTCATTTTAGTGTCCCAAATAAATACCTGATCATTGCAGGAGGAGGGATTAGCTATTACCCTGAAATATCCTCCCAAATAATTCGTTTGACCAGTTTTCTAACTGAAATGGTGGTCCAGTTTCCCTGGTTTTGTGGTAGGTTTGAAGTCAGCTGTCTCCTCCTTACTGGCCCAGTGAATGTAATTAAGCAGAAAATGATACTGCAATGTGTCACTCATCATGTGCAAAACAAGAACATCAGGACAGGGATGGTTGCAAATGGATGCTAAACCCACAGCTCTTCTGAACAGTTTGCCTCAATCTCAGTGACTGTGTACTTCCCTGTTTCCCTGGTTTTACTGGATCATCTTCTGCTGGACTGTGGTTTTTGTGTCTTTATTCCTCTCTCAGCTCCCACCTAAAGCACATCATCCTCTGCTGCTTGTTTTGGTTGCAGTTTGCCATTATAATTCATAGTCCCTGGATGGTCTTCTCTTTCTGAAGGACAAATACTTTTTGAGGTTGTATGAAGCTGGAAAGCAGAGCCACACATATCCTGGTGGGTCTTATAGACAGAAATGTTTCATGGCCATACTCTTGTATTGGTCATACTCTTGTAAGCAGGACTTCAAAGTCTGTCCTTACCTCTCCTTGCTTAGAGGAGCTCTCAGTGGTTCCACCCTATAGCAAGCCATGAATCTACTATCTACGTGGAATTCACGTATTGGGTGCATGAAGTCATATTTATGTAAGTAACAAAATATTTTTGGACCATGTTTTCCTTCCTGTGAAGTGGCTATGCCTCTATATAGTGACATATTTACTGTGCTAGCATAGGTGAGCCCTGATAATGTCAGATGGAGAGGGAGGTGAAATTTGAATAGACAAGTTTAGTGGGGAAACTGCAAGTGGTGTAAGTGCAAGAGGAGGAGAGGTGGCTCTGCAGGCCTTGTGAGATGTCGCCTGTTTCAGCGACAAGTGTGTGTTATCATTGGCAGAAAAGATGAGGAGAAAAACAGAGATCAGGGCAAAATGAAATTTACTGAAACGGGATCAGATATCCTGTGAGAGGAGGGTGCAGAGCCAACCCCCTGGAGAAAATCTCCCCATAAGAAATGACCTCTTAGACCCACGGCTGATTCCCAAGACTCCTGCCTTTCACTTGCAGAGACAAGTTAAACAGCTTTGATCCTGTGCAGGGCTTGACACTGTAAGAGAGGATCAGGGCTGCAGTAAACTCATTAGGGACTTGGCTCCTGCTTTTTCTGAAGGGTGAGATAAAGACAGCAAGGAAAAGCCTTGTGATGAGGGAGGGGAAAG
This sequence comes from Notiomystis cincta, assembly GCA_013398075.1. Lineage (NCBI taxonomy): Eukaryota > Metazoa > Chordata > Aves > Passeriformes > Notiomystidae > Notiomystis > Notiomystis cincta. The sequence goes on from VZRX01020778.1 coordinate 20,131, forward strand.
ATCAGGCTGTTGCTTAGGCAGAGCTGTAGCCTGGGAAGCTGTAGGTGCCAGGGAATATGTTGGGAAGTTGCTATGGACCAAGGAGGAGCTGCCCTGTGGCGAGAGGTACTGCCCCTTTCATAGCTCTTCTCCTTTCTTTGACACCAAGAATTAAGGACTTTTTTTTCCCATTGCAAAGCTACACAGCTGTCCTTTTGTCAGGAAAATTGCATTTACAAGCTATGTATATTAAGCTCCAGGAGATCTTAGGTGTAAGGAAGCTGTTTTCTTGTTTTCATTGCCAAATGAGACAGCCACAGCTAGGTAAATAACCTGTGAGCAAAAATAGCTTTGGTATGTATCCAGGAAATGAAGAACACTGTGAACAACTGTGTGTGGATTACAATAGATGTGTCAGATAGTGCTTTCTTTACCTCAGTTTCCTGAAAATTGCAAGGCTGTATTTAATTGCTGATAACTTTTTCTGTCTTTAATTGCTTGAGTTCATCTTTCGTGCAAACACAGCTGTAAGGCTGATATTGTAAAATTGCTACTATTTTAGCCAACACTGTTGATCTGTTTCTGAAAACAAGGAATGGAGAATGCTGCTTTGATCTGTATGTACTAAAAACTCTGAAAAACTTTTCCTCAGGTGTTTGAGCAGTAGTGGCTGTTGCATTCAACAAATGGCTTTCTGCTCTGCCAAGTTATAATAAGGCTGATGAGGTGTTTGAGGAAAAAGGTCTGTACATGATGGAGAGACCTGTTGATTTTATGATGGAAAAACCTCCAATAAGTTGAAAGTCTTCTTCTGAAAGTGCCATTCTTCTCTAACCTATCCTCTAGCAGTGGCTGATGGGATAGCTGTAGCTTTCTCCTCACACTTTTATTACTGTGTGAGTTTGCATTTATTTGTGCATCCTCCTTCTGTTTGCACAGGGCTGGCAGGGGGCCTGTCCTGTTCAAATGAAGATTGGATGGGAGAGTCATAAAAATGAAGCTGTACTGCTGGTGTTCTGTGAATGTGATGTTACAGTACCAATAATGACATTTATCAAGATTTAGAGCTTGTGCACAGTTATGCTGGGGTGAGAACTTCATCAATAGTGCTTAGATCCCTTTTTAAAGCAGCTGGTGCTTGGAAAGGGATGTCTACCACTGCTTCAGAAGAACATTTCACTTGCAGAAGGAGTCCTTTGTATCAAATAGAAAAACAATTTGAAATATGCAGTTTGTTTTGAATTATAAATGCCCAAATCCTGCAGAAATGAACGGACCCAACTCTTTATCTTTGTGTATCATCAGATCAGAATGGCTTCTGACTCCCCAGAAAAGGTACAGAAAGGTGGCCAGATTCTCTGTCTTCTTGATTCCATTCATTATTTATTTGCTTGTTAACACTGACTGACCTTTCTAACACCCCTGTGCTGTGTCCCAGGTGCCATGTGCCTGCACTGGGATGAATTTGGGATTTCCTGCTGCGTGCACCTGGCTGATGTCTGGCCAGATCAGCTGGTTGAATTGAGCAGTGGCCTCACCATTTCTGAATCTGGAAACCCTCCTTAAAGCAGGAATATGCAAATTGTAATCCAGGGCATGTACTGAGAAGTTGCTATGGAGCAAGGAGGAGGATCACTGCCTGCTGCCCTGTGATGAAATGTACTTACCCCTCTCATAGCTCCTCTCCTTTCTTTGACACCAAGATTTAATGACACTTTGCTTCCCCTGGCTCTGTAGACCAGCAGGAAGACTTTGCCCCAGAGGATTTTTGATCCCACATTGTGGGACCAAAGGGTCCCAGTTTCTCCAAAGAGAGATGATGAGACAAAACTCATCCTAGCTCTGTTTGGTGTTGTGAGGAAAGAGTGAGTTAATTACTTCCTGGAAAGCATGCAGCACAGATTAGCTGAGCTGAGCTGAGCAAGCTTATCATGAGTTGTTGCTGACCTGCTTGTGCAGTACTTGCACTCAAGACCTCCTCAGGTCCCTTCTAGACTTAATTATCCTATGATTATTACATGCACCAGCTGCTTCAGAAATTTCTGGCACAGTTCACTCACCTTTCCTGCCACAGGTTTTGCATAAAGAGATGGAATCGTACTGAGGAGAGCTGGAATTTCAGGCAAGGTGTAAGGGACTTTCACCAGATCTTGCTTGTCCTGATACCCAGAGCCACAGGAATATCCTGCAAATTGTGGTTCTTCTTCAGCCTGTGCTTCCTTCTAGTGTAAATTTGGGGGAGCCATGGGAAGAGAACACTGCTCCAATGTCCTAGGCGGGGATGGGTTTGCTCTTTGGTACAGTCCCTCCCTCCCTCCTCTCAGGCATATGGTCTGATATTTCTAATTGAGCTGGGTTAAGGCCTGCACACTGTGATTGTTAAGTGTGATTAAACCCTGAAGGAGCAGGACAGCTGGGAAATATGAAATTTTCTGAAGTGAAAAACAGGTAAGTGAATCTATTCAGGAGCAAAATAGTCTGGATATTTCTTACCATTGCTGAATATTAAATTCTGGCCCTGTGCCTGCAGTTTATTCTATCTTTTAGTCACTATTCATTTTCTCTCCTTCCCCTTTTTCTATTATTTTTCAGATGCCTAAATGAGAAGCTTTGGAAAATGCACAATGTGTTTTCCTTATATTCCTGCCCAGTCTAAGAATAAATTATAGCTTAAACTTGGGAATGCTGCATCTGTCAGTAGTTGTAAAGCAGCCTTGAAGAATTTTGCCTTGGCAAGCCTAATTGCTGATAACTGCTTCTTTTATGCAAATCTAGGTGCTCAGGGGACTGCTAATTTAGTGGTGGGCAGGGTGACTTCCCAGGCGCTGCTCTGCATTGCAATGGGATGCCCTGGGAAGTGGGTTTTTCAAGCATCATTAGTTTAGATACCTGCAAAAAGCAATGTGGTATTAGATCCAATCCCAAGGAAAACAACCTACTTATTTAAGTTCCTACTTAATCCCTAAATTAGTCTGCAGTATTTATTTCTAACTAAAAAGTAATTGCTGAGCTGCTGTTGCTTTCCTTGCCTGGCTCCTCCGCCTCTGGTGGTATCCACAAGATCAATGTGATCATGCTGCCTGCCAGCCTGGCTCGTGGGCTCTTTCTGCATTGTTTCCCCATCTTAACCTGCTCCTTGCTTATTGTAGGTAAAAGTTTGAATATGGAGTCATGAAGCTGCTGGCCCCATGCTTGTCCTCCAGGTGTGGCTGTGGTGCTGAGTGAATGGCCTCATACCTGTGTGAAGAAATAAGGTGATTCACTGCTTCTGCTCCTGCAGCAAAGGAAAAAGAGCTAACGGGGGTGGTAGCTGGGAGGGATACTCATCTAAGGCTGCTTGCTTTGCCGAGCATCCTGTGGAGCAGCCTGTTCTTGCTTTAAGGCTTTGCCTGAGCATATTCACCTCACTGGTAATCTGGCCACTCAGTCAACAATCCCAGAGACAGGCACTGCCACAGCACCCACATGAGCATCATGTGCAAACTGATAGCTGGTTGTGGTTTGCACTCCTGAGAATGGAGTGATTGTAGAGCACAGGGGGCAGTCTGTGTAGAAAGCTACACAACTGGCTGTGCAAATTGCCCTGTTTACCTGGAGAGGTCAGCAGGCAATGCAGCTGGGGGGCTATCTTGTGGCTGGCATGGTTCTCTCTGCAGCCTGTTTCCAAGGTCTGATTCCAACACATTCCCTCCAGTGGCACACAGTATACTCTTATATTTTTCTTTTCCCAGGGTACAAGAGAGATCCTGAGTCCCAGTGTGTAACATGATGCAGGACATGGCAGGAGAAGCAAACTTTACTTTTGTGAGGTTTTTGTTTTGCCTTGTTAACAGGGAAAGACTGATGGTTTATTTGTGCAGAGGTGGCACTTCCTTGGGTTCTGGTCTGGGAGAGTCCTCGAACTGGGAGGTGTAATAAAGATCAGCAATGCCCTGTTCATGTGAGGAGGCTTGGTGCTGTCATCTTGGGGGCATGTCCTGCAGCATGGACCTGCTGTGAGGGCTGCTGAGCAAAGTTTTCATGTCATGTGGCCTTTTCCAAGCAAGTGGAAGCTGGAGTACAATGAAAAGCTTAAAACTGTGCTGCAAATCCATGTGCAGCAGCTGCCACAGTGAGGGAGGTGAAGAACAGAGGAAGCCTGAAATTATCAGCTAGACATTTTGGATTAAATCTGAGTCACATTGCAGTAAACCCTTTAAAAATACACTGGGAGAGAAGATTTCCTTTCCTCTTAAAATTGTTGAGTTGATTTCCTTGAAAGGTGTGCTGCCTTTTTGAGGGACAGGAGGTAACATTGACAGGAGGTGAGCTATCAGCTCCCATGTCTGGGACTTCTTATCAGGGGCCACCATTTGTGTTACCAGCAGCTTTCAGAAGCAGAGGCAATATTTTGTTGCTGTGGTGTGGATTTGGCAGGTGCAGTTATCACTGCCATAGGCTGTGTGTCCTCTCATTTATCTTGCTCCTCCTACCATGCCATCAATTTTATTTGCTGAAGAAGAAAGAGGGCTTTAATTGCGTAATTCAGGATGTACAGGGATCATATGAACCTGTAGAATTCCTGCTGGCTCCCACTCCATTTCCATCACCTTTGCCACAGTGAGCTCAGGTTTGCTGCCACAAGCATATGTGACGCTACACTGCATTACAAAGGCTGCAGTGAAATGCAAATAATACACCCTACTTTTCCTTGGCTCCTTGTGTCCTTGTGGAGGGGTATTTCTTCCATCTTTTTTTTATGGCACAGCTGCATGAGTACTTTGGGGCAGTCTTGCTGCATGACATGCTATAGGTGAGGATGGAGAGCACAGGCTCCTGCAGCCCTCATGGTCAGCACCATCCATGTCAGGTGGACCTGGAGAAAATATTTAATGGAGGGTGGAGAGTGTTTTGGCAGAGTTATTTATTTCTTGCCTGCTGGAGACTCTGTGGCCTCTACTGAAGAAAGGGACTTGGGGGCAAATCTTTGGTCTGAGAATGTACTGGATCTTCTTATGCTCTTAGAATCAGTGATATCAGCCTGTGATGTCAGCCACTGATGTCATCCCTCTATGCCTGTGGGGGGATGGGCTCAAATGTCTGATTTGCCACTTTTGGGTGCTTTGTGCTTCCTGAAGTAACTTTCTTCTTGGGGAAAAAAAATCCCCTTAAACCAGGGTTTTAACTGGAATGGTGGAAAATAAATTTTGCAATAATTCTCTTGCAATTTATTCTTGATATGTAAATATTATATGCCGTCTCAGTGTCACCTAGCAGATCTCAGGGCCATCAGATATCTTGGCTAGCAAGTGCATAGCAAGATAAGAAGAATAATAAGCTCTTTTTTTGTTTTTCACATGAATAAGGAAATGCTTAGTAAAGAAAATGGGAGGGCCTAGGGAGATTTTGAAGGGACAGTCTTCATGGTTTAGGCAACAGAACAATTTGGCAGAGTTCTTTAGTAAGGAGGAAAACTTCCTGGAGGAATCTTTCTCTGGAACACTTTTGCTTTGCTCTGGAGAAGCTGGTATGTACTTGCCCCATCAGTTTTTGTTTGAAGTCTCAGTTGTGTTCCCTGTCAAAGCCTTGCCTGGTTCTCCTTACAGCCCATGAGAGAATTGCCTGGAGGAGAGCACTGTGTGGCACATACTGGAATGTGACCCCCAAATTCTGCATTTAATATTGTCAAAGACCTCTGCAAAATAAAACCAGAAAGACTAGTGCATCTAGTGTGTCCCTGCTAAATGCAGAGTCCTTGAGTAGGAGTTGCTTTGGACAACCAGGATGCTGGAGCTAAATGGGTAGATTGAAAGTCCTAGCTATTGATTTCTCCCTTCAGAAAGGGGGAATTCTGTATTCAGACAAGGACATCCGTGACATCCCAAGAAAGGGGCTGTTACCTCTCAGCATGGAAGATCACCCCAATCTTTACTCATAACACAGTCCTTTTTGCTTCACTGTCTTTAATGAAGAAAGTCATGCTAGCAGGACAGAGGAAGAGGGGCACTTAGTGCTTCAGGTCCATGACTCTCTTAGCACATGTAATTACCTGGAAACAAATATGACTGCAGACATCTCCCGCAGTCACAAGCAATGCTGAACAAGTCATCTGCTTAACAGGGACTGTATATCTGAAACTGCTACAGCTCTGTGGACGACTGGCTCCTTCCTATGTACATCAATCTGTGAGTGTGTAGAGGGCTGTAAAATTTATGAGCATTTTAGCCCTTATAAATTGTATCCAGTGTGGCCTTTAAAATCAAGCGTTGTTATTATATTAAATGCAGATTTTCATTATTATTATTAACCCTCTGCTCACTCTTTGCCTTATGCGAGGGGGAAAGACAGAAAATGAACACTAAAGAAGAGGGAAAGAGAAGATTTAGTTCATTGGGTGAAAGTACTGAAATCACTTTTGTTTACCGATTGGCAGAATAAAGCCTGGTACTAAAGATTATATAATCCAGATGGGAAGAATTTGAAGAAGTATATGCCCATTAAATTTTAACTGCCTAAATGCAACATTGCTAAAATAAAATGTGTATGAAATAAATCACTATTCACTACAGCTAGATGGGAATCAAATTATTTTCTTGTCAGAATTGAACTCAGTTAAGAACATGAGATACAGTGCTGTTGAAATATGTTGCACTGACATTATGTGGATGGAATTGGTAACTAGAACCTTGAATTTACCCCTCTGTGCTCCTTTTTCTATGACTTGGCTGTTGTCTCTAGGAGCCATGACAAAGCCTGTGCATGGCTGGAACATGCCTGGGAGCAGGGGAGAGTGAGGCTGTGCCAAGCCAGGCTGCAGGGCAAAGCTGTTTTACAGACCTGCAGGGAACTGGGAGAGTCACAGGGGGACACAGGACACAGTTTGGTTCTCACAGACATCTTGGAGGGCTAGAAAAACTAATCCCAGAGCAGTGCAAGGATATCCACACTCCATTGCATGCTTCGGACCAGTCCTCATTACTTTCAGAGCATTCTTATTCCTGTATTTTATTCTTTCCTTCCATGGAGTGGGGTGTTTTTTTCTCTTTTTAAAAAGAAGAAATGGTGTTAGGATTATGTCCTATTACTTAAAGTGCTTGTTCTGCTACATGTACAGGCAAATGTGATTACACTGGCCATAAGAAAGATATTTGAAGGTTCACTTTTGGGAAATATGCCAAAGATATCTTCTAAATGTGTACCTGTTTGATGTACTCATTGCATAGTAATTGATTTACTGATCAAGTACTGTAGCAATGAAATAATCTTGGTGAGTTGTGTGTACTTAAGTAACTATAGCCTTGAGGTTGTGACAAATGGACAAAACTTTTTATTGAATTTATTGTTGTTGAATGTGCATATTTTATACCTCCTAATAAGGCCATCCTTTTCTAGCTGTTTCTCTGTCCTTCAGAACTGAGGCTTTTCTTTCCTTGTGAAGGATTTTCCTGTTACTGCTTGTACCAAGGAACTTCTCAGATGTCCTTTTCAAGGCCCCTTTGCTGCCTTCCTCCTCAGCAGTGAGGAATCCTGCAATGCAATTCCAGTGAATCACCCTCTGCTCCCTCTTCCCTCTCCTGTGGCCCTTTGCAAGTAGGACATTCCCTTCTTTTCTCACTGCTTCCCCCCCAAAAAAATATTTGCTCTAATTCTGTTGGAGTTTTGTGGCAAAGTACATTTATATCTTCTATGCTGCTTCTTCCTTATCTATCCCTCCCTCCCGCTCCTTTGTATTTTCAGGAAGACTTAAAGGACTGCAGGATGACAGTAGCAAGTATAATCCATTCCTGATGTGTTTCAGGGACAACAAAAGTGAGTCCACCAAGACCATATTAATGCTATGGCTTCAAAGTTAGTTGCTTGTCCTTTCCCTCTTATCTTGTGTGGTTTTTCTCCTCTGTAGTTGGTTGCTCCATAATTAATCTCTGGTACAAGGGCTAACTAAATTGATGTTGGTATCAAATTGCAGAAAAAACAGCTGAAGAAAAGAGTGAACATCACCCTGGAATTATCTTTTGCAACAGCTATTGAAGATGCTTCAAGGCAGCATAGGATGGCAACTCTAAGAACCCACAATACACTAATCCATGGGTATGTGACTGTGGCAGGACTGTCCTCCCCCCTCTCTGCCACCAGGAGTTGGTGCGGATATGCAGAGATAACCCAGGGGCCGAAGGGCCCAGCAGAGGGTTATCTCTGACACCAAGGGAGCTCAAGCCCCAGGTAAGAATAAACATCCTGGCCTGGAGAGCAAGGTGGAGAGAGATGAAAGAAATACTTTTTGACTCAGAGACACTGTTTTACAAACTATAAAAGACACATGAGTTATCACAGAGGCAGAAGCCTTCTACACTCACACCCCCAATGTGTGTGGGGGATTTCTCCCCGGAGTCTGGACGCAGATCCCGTGGTTACTTTCCTGGGAATTTAGGGAAAGGATCTCGATGTGTGCCCCATCAGCAATTGGAGGGTAAGGTACATTGAATCCTAAGTTCTATAATTTCTTCGCTAGCTGTAATATTAATGGTACCTTTACCTCGTGCTGTATCTTTAACCTCGCGCTATATATTCCTACTAGTAGTTTCTTTATTCCTGTGTAGTAAACTGTTTGTTTTAAGTCTTATGTCTGTTTGTTTCCTGTCTATTGAATAAATAATTCATTCTATAATAGACCGAATCAGCCATTATTAAAGAACTTACGAAGGACAGTGGGTTTTGGGGTGCTGGCCGCCTCAATAAAGCTGCTGCCTGCTGCCTGAGGCCTGGGCAAAGGCAGGAACTTACCTAAACCCTCACATCCATTCGTAACAGTGACCTGGGGATATGGATGACATACAGTGTGTGAACTTGAGAAGTTATTTTGCAGACCTTTATTTTAGAGTCAGTCTGAATCCCAAAGTGAGACCTGAGAATGTTTAGTTTCCAAAAGTGAGCAAAGCTGTTTAGTTTCCCCTGGTCAGGGCTAGACATGACTTACAGTCAATACATGACATTACATATGACTGATAAAGGTCATTTAAACTCATTTTGGGATGTAAACATTACAGATAAACTCCTAAAATATGGCCTCAGCAAGAAGCACAGTTTTGAAAATTGACCCATTGCTCTGTCCAAAAGAGGATCTCACCTCTCAATTTAATGTTGCCAGTGGGTTTGTTCTGGCAGCTGCAGCTGCCAAAACTGGAGGGCCACTCTTTGCTCTTCTCCAGGATCTTGTCATTTAATGTCCTATTCAAAGAAAAGAAAAATTAAAATCAGAATTTGTTGAGCATTAATGTTTCACTTGATGCTTGTGTCCACAGAAAGAACTTAAATAGACATCTGCTAGCAAGGAGAATTCATTGTTTCACTTTGTTTGTTCTTACTAGATGTGTGAATTCATGGAAAAAGAAACGTTTGATTTTCTTAAACTCAAATGATAGTTGAAAAGAGACACAAGAAACAATGTGTCTTCACTGTTAAACAGAATCAAAATTACGTAAGTACCTCTGAATGTGAGTTTGTAGATCTGCCAAAATGAATCCAGGGATACTGTAACTGTTCTTTCTTTGCTGTTTGAGGTGGGGAAAAAGCCAACATTTTGCATCACGTTCATAAAACCAATATCCTGTTTATTGTCACTGATGGCAGGTGGGTCAGGAGAATGGACATCAAACTCTTCCAGAAATCTTTCTCTGAGGCATTCTGTCTCAATGTGATCAAACTAGTTTCAGTCACCATCTTCTTTAAAGCTTTCTGTGTCTGCTAAATAAAGGCAGTGGGGGGAAAAGGAGCTTTTGAAGTTTTAGAGCACAGTTTATCACCCTCTGCCTGTCCAGTGTGCAGACAGACCCCTGCAAGGGAGTGGGACTGTGTTGTCCCAGCCCCCAGCACTGCACACCCCTGCTCACTTCCAAGGGCTTGGCACTAGCAGAATACATTAAGAAAAAGAAAGCTTTGTAGGCCACATTTTGATCCTGCAGGGCTCTGACCTCAGCAGACTGTGTCAGTTCAGAGCAGATGAGGGAATGACTTCTCTGTACTTTCTCTTTCTGCTGTATTAATTTGATTTGGAGTGGTAAGGGTTGTGGTTTGCAGACTGTTACCTAAACAGATGGCAGAGTGCAACAGAAACAAGGATGCATTTATAGCTCTTTTTATACAGAGCCTTGGCCAGTGAAAATTCTGAGGTCCCTTTAATGGTCTCAGAACCTTGTAATTGATGTACAGTTTCTCTCAGACCTTTAAAATCAGGAATGCCTCAGGCTTTGTGGTGCTTTTTCCTTTACCCCTGACTTTTTCCCAGTCTCCTACAGTTCAATACTGGCATTTTCTTCACCTCTGCTGTAAAATTTGTCTCCAATTGCACTAAGTCCCAGAGGCCAATATTTTACAAAAATTCAGCATTAGCTAAAGAGCAGATGCTTCCAGCTTTCTGCCCCAAGATGATGTCCCCATGTAACTCAGTTCTGGTGAAGGGGTTTGTGTGAAGCTTTCCCCAGACCTCAGTCTGCAATTTGGGAAAGGGGAGCAAGAGTGTTCCTGACTTCTGCACTCCATGTAGCGTCTGTACTGCTGTTTAATAGAGAGGTGGTTCACTTTGCAGGTAGGCAATCTTGCTCTGGCCATATGGAAATTAATTTTCTCAGCATTAATCAGATATTTTATCCCTTATAAGTCAAAGGATAAGATTTTAATTGCAGCTAAATATCTGTTTTTAAAGAAGCATCTCAAAATTGTGCTTGCTTAGAAGGTCTTTAAAGACATCCATTAAAAAGGGAAATGACAAAAATAATCAATAATGAAGAAAGAGGAGCCCCTTGAGAAAATTCAGTTGTTTATGAGAACTGTGAAAAGGTTTCAGGGAATTGTCTCTCTATGGGAATTTGAGGGATTTGTGCTCTTCTGTGTTTGCAAAATAAAGTAAGAAAGTAGATTAACTTTCTGAAAAATTCTATTGACGTTCTATACTTTAATTTCAATTTCTAGTCTAATCAATATGTTTAGTTAAAAAGAGTAATGAAATGTTTTCCACAACATATTAAATTATTTAAGAAAAAAAAATCCAAACCCAGACCATAGGATCCAACTCCAAAAGAATATTTGAAATAAGTGGTCACATTTAGAAACATGAAAGAAAAAGCCCTTTTAAAATTCTGTGGTAGCAAGGAGAATAAAACACCATGAGATATACAGCTAACAGGAACACCTCAGCTTCTGGAGCCCCTACAAATGCTAACACTGTTGTTTGGAAAAAAACCCCAAGAAACCAGGAGTGGAAGTGTTGTTAGATCTGAATGGTGAAGAGTTGGGTTGTCTGCTGATGTCAAGTCCAAGCAGAGGTAACGAGGGAATTTAGGAAAGGGAAGCTACCATCAGTAGTTTCATTTTACATGGACATTAATTCCTTTATTTTTTATTACTTTTTTGTTGCATTAAAACTGTTATAAAATCAAATAATCTGTTTCTATGGGATGAAAAAGCAGTGGAGAATGGAAGTTCAGTGCACACACAAAGATAAAAGAGGAAGCAATAGTGAGTACCTCAGAGTAATGTGCAGAAGAACACAGTTTAGTAAAGAAAAAGGGAAGCATCTATTAAATTCTTGACCCTAGATCTGGCTCAGTAAAACAGTCTTGGCTGCTTGCTTGTCTGCATGTGTTTTTAATAAAACCTTTTCTGATTTTATTCCTTCTTGTGGTTGTGAGTCAAAGACCAGTATCACTGAAAAATAAATAGAAGCAGTTTAACAGCATCTTGCAGAAAACATTATGAGATGAGTGAAATTAGATGAGTTTTTTTCCTATATGGAAACTGCTAATTCATGAGGTCACCTGTAGGAGTTTCTGGGATTTTCTGAAGTAGCAGGACCCATAATGTTGGGAATAGACATAAAACCTGAGGGCTCTGTGACAAGACATGGACATGGAGTTGAGGTTCCACCATGCTCTGTGCCTGAAAGCTTTTGGCTCTATTTTGTGATTTACCCTGAGATCAGGTTATTAAAGAGCCCTATAGTTTTCTCTCAATTCCATGGATTTAAAATGCTTGGAGCTAAGCTGAGCTACAAGAATCTGCTGGCTCAGATAACTGCAGACATGAAAATTGAGAGAATATGATGTCAGGTGGACTGGGGCAGAGCAGAAGTCCCTGAATGGGCTGCAGTTTTGTGGGGCTGGAGCTGGGGGAACACTGGAGAGGGGACTTCGTGGAAAGTCTGCAGTGCAAAGGTGTTCTTCATGCTGCAGGCTACAGTCAGATGCAAAAATGGGTAAAAGTCCAACAGTCAGTAATTGAGAATGAGAGAGTTTGGTGAGATATGAGCATGACACAAAGGTGGGAGGCACCTGAGTTCTGATCTCTATCCCCAAACAGCCCTTTCCTTGAGGAGAGTTGTTCAGCCCTGCAGCAACATCTCTCCATTCTCACTCACTTAGACCATCCTCTTGTACTCAAATAACTTTTTGGGAAGGAAAAAATTGATTCTACAAGCAGAAAGCCAAAATGTCTAGCAGCTTCCAAACATTTGCACTGTGTGGCATAGGAGGATTGATGCTGTCTGGATGTGCATCAAAACCTGATGTTTATGTTTTGTTTTTAAATTTGGTTTTTTGAGTGTATGAGCAAGGTGTGGCTCTTGGGAAAATTTCCTGGGCTGGCTCTGGTTTGAAACTCTGAGAGAGAGGGGCCTCTGTGAGCAGCAGGTGTGCTTTCTCTCTAGTTGTAGTTTGTTTTTAAGATGAAGTTATCCCCAAGGCCTGGTGTGGCTGAATTTTCTTCAGAGAAACCTTTCCTTGCATGTGGTTGAAACTGTGTGCTCTGGGAGTTAGGTCTGCTATGAGCTGCAAGAGAAAGAGTAAAGATAATAACATAGAGACTGGCTTAAACTGAGATGAGGCCTGACCTATAAACCCAGATTAGAACTAAAAGCAATACTTGGAGTATTTCAGGCCATTTAAAGCCTATGGTTTTGCTAAGAAGCTCTGTTGGTGACCTACTTTCTGAGTGCTGTGACGAAGGGCCTAAATTGTCAAAAATGCCCTTCCTCTGTCCTCTCAGCTCTACTATTTTAAAAGCTTCTTAAGTGAGGGTCTCAGAACATCTGAAAAAGCAAAGTAGCAAAATTCTCAGTTAGGTTTTGGTCATTTTAAGCAGCTCCAAATGTCAGTGTTATTACAGTTGGCTCTCTGGTTTACCTCTGTTTCTCCAGACTCAGTAATAGCTGAGGAGTGCAGTTTGTAGCTTTTGTGGATTGTTGTGCAGAATAACATCACTTCAGAACTGCATGTGTCAGTTCTCTCTTCTCTGGATTGAAAAATTAATACAGCTTTCCACTCAATAAATGCTGTCACCACCATCTAGTTGTCAGAGTGTTTTAAAACCTGTTACTGGGGTTGGATACACACAGAAATGTTACTAAAAATCAGGTGTCTCTAAAGAGGTAAACAGAACAAATGTAGTGACAGTGAAAAATATTTGAGTTTCTAATACAACATTCACAATTCACCTTTCAAGCACCATTTTGCTAGAAATCTGTAACCCATTGTGAAGTGCATAGTTCCCATCTCTAAGTGATAAAAGGAAAAGAACAAAAATGCTGATCAGATCTAGCATGTTGTAGGTAAAATCTAGGTGATGTTTAAGCGGTTTAATACATTAAATACATTCATGAAAGCCCACAGGATCCTTCTTTTTTTACCTTTTTTACCTTTATACCTATTTTTTTCTGAAAGATCCTTATGTCATATAGCCATAATGGTCCTGCTTCAGCACAACTTTTAAAAAAGATTCAGTTAGTGACATCTTAAAGCAGTGTAAAATATTCTGTTAAGCAAATGAAGAATAGGTGAGGAAAAATCTCCAAGGACCACACATGGTTCTGTTCCATGGTTCTGTGCCGTGGTCCAGTGCCTTCTGCACTCTCCTGTGTAGAGGAGCTGCACCTGCAGGAAATAGAGTCCAAATTTGTTCTCTCTCTTGCAATATAGCAGACTGAGAAGTCTGGAGGAAAAAAAAAAATCACTGTCCATAGAAAGCATGCAGCTGAGGAAAAGGCCTTTGCAGAGTCTGGTAGCCTTTCTTTATGGTATCAAGCTTGAAGTGAGCACTGCTCTGCCAAGAATCAAGAGAGACTGTTTCCAGTCCCGTTCACATTCCCATTGTCTGCATACACAGACATATGTGTATTTTCTTGATTGCTTTATCTAGTGATGCTTAGCATTCTTCATTCCTTTGTCATTTGATCTGTTGGGTGATAGCAGCAGACATTGAAAGCAAGGATTTTGTGTTAGAAACCTTATCAAGGACAGCACAGGCATGATGTAGCAGAAGCAATGAGCTCTGCAGCTTCTGGTGTGCAGTGAGATTTTTCTTATCAATTAGCCCGCCGCTCACGGGTTTGTGCCAGCTTCCTGGAGATAATTCTGCCTTCTCCATTGGGTAAGGGTGTTTTTCCCTTGTAAAAAACCCCCCTCCAAACTTCCCTTCAGTTGTACAGCTCTGTGGACAAGGATCATTGCTATGTTGTGCATACCATACACCAAGACCTGCGTGCGAAACACTCTAGTGGGGCCTAATGTCAATGTGTGTGTGGATCCAGGTCACAATTAAGGTGTCCTGGCTCCTTCTTTTTTAGTAAACTACCCTGGACAAGCAGTGATGTTTAATGCCACACTTGACATTCCTCACAGGCACAGGAGTTGATGGTGTTTCTGATGGAAATTGCATGTCTGGATACGGATTGGACAGAGAGTGGGCTCTGCCAGGAGCTGGCAGATGCCATGGGGAAGGTGAGGCAGAGGCAGAGGGTGGCACCCTTGGAAATAATCTATTCCTACCTCTGGTTTCACTCCCTGGAAGGTGAAAACCATCACTTTCACTGTTACTGCATATGAGTACCTCTCCTCAACTGAAAACAAAGGGCTGCAGGCTTGGGATTGCAAACTACTTACAATGTGTCTTCCTTACAGTGTGTGCTCTCTTGAAATGCTGTATTTTATAGAGTTGATCAGTAATTAAAACAGCTCCAGCACAACCAGGCTAGCTACAACTTGGAATTGAACACTGTGGGCAGCAGTCAACATAAGCTTCCACCATATCAATCTCATTCAATTCTGTGCTGGTTTAGAATGGTTCTTATAGTTCCTACAGATTTATGTGTTCAAATACTTTTTCAGGTTTTGAAAAAAAGCTAAACTAAGCCACAGTGCAGGTAGACACAGTTCCCACCAGAGGTATTAGGAAGGACATTGCTTTAGCTTACAGGCTGCTCTACAGGTGCAAAGTGCTCAGCCAGATGTTTTTAATTAAAAAAACCCCATGGGCAGAGTTCTAGTAACATAAACATGTTTAGGATTTTCATTCCCTTCTTGTTCCAGGTACAGGGTCCAATCAGACTAAAGTCCTTCTTGTTTTCTTCACATCAGCAAGTGGTGATGGCACAAAATGCCTTTTGGTCAGTCCCCACAGTGTGATGGGGAGGCTCAGGATGCCTGCCAAAAATCCTGGGGCTAAAGGCAGGAGATGCTGAGTTGAAACATCTCTGCCATTCTTGCTCTGCACAGGGTGATGCAGGTTGCCCCCATGTTGCAGCTTGGTTTGATGGGGAACTTCAGTCAAAATGTTTGATGCTGGAATAAAAATATTCTGTCACAGAAGCACATCTAGCAGGAGCTACTGACAGGCTGCAAATGGCAGACAGTCAAGGGAAAGATCACTTTTATTCCTTATATGAATTTGCTTTTTTAACGATGTTATGCTGACTAAAGGTGTCTGGTGAAATGCTGGAAGTTCCTGTGACAATTAGCAGGATTTATATAATCCTTTGTCAAATATCTGAATTTAGTTTCTCTATATAATATAATTTAGAATAATATCTCTCTGTCTTTTTGTTTTTTTTTTTGTTTTTTTGTTTACCTATTCCATGTTGCTAAAACTATTTCAGTGCTCAAAGGAAGACCCTTCATTAGAGAAAGTATTTGAGGAAGGCCCTTTGGCTCTCCATCTGCCCTTAGGAGCAATTCAGCCCATACTCCTGCCCAAATGTGACAAAACCTTACCCAGCTCCTCCATGAGCTCCTGCAGATGTCACCACTGGGGAGCTGGGGTGGGCAGTGCTCTCAGAACGCTCCTCCAGGGTCTGCACCAGTGACCCTGAATGTCCCACCTCCCAGCAGAACTGTTCTGCCTCTGCTGGACCGGGCATTGCCACTTTGTCCTGCTGCCAGAGCTGCTGCAAACATTCTCCATTGCTTTAGGACTGGGAAATCACCTCTCTGGGACTCTGTAGAGTGCTGCCTCAAAGGCAAGCTCAGATGGCTCTGTTCTGTTCATTTTAAAGGGAACTGGCAGGGTGGGAGAGAGATTCCTGCTGGCAGCTTTGAATTTCTGTGCTGAAAACTGAGCAGTCTTGCTGATGAAACATTGCATCCATTGGCAGGAAAAACAAGAACCTTAGTTTTGAATTAATGTTATCTGACTCATGTAACATGTGCTTACAAGTTGTTTTATTCCTAAATATCCAAATAATGATCAATTTCCCAGGAACTAGGGCAATTTTCTCCAAAATTTTTCATGCCCTTCATACTTTTCACCCTATTTCCTTTTCCTCTTCAGGTCTTTGTTCTTTGCCAAACTCAGCCTTGTCCAGAACTTCTCTTTCTCATCCTCTGAGCTCTAGTAGTACAGCTGTTTTACAAGCACAGGGTTTGTTGTGGGAGAAGCTGAAATGCTTTCCTGGCTTAAAGAGAAATCTCTGCCACGAGGAGTTCACAGACTAAGACTAGAAAGCCTGGGCTAAGAAGATAACAGGCCATTAGTGATTTGGGTATTACAGCCTGACTCTTGTGACCAGATGAAATTCTTCCCACAAGCACAAACTTCCTCTTTGACCTGGGGCACATCATGTGGACCCAAACAGTCAGAGATATGCAGGCAGCAGTGATGTGTACATTATATAACCTCTCCTCCTCCCTGTAAGACAGCTGTGCCCCCACCTCTGTGGAGGGCTTAAAAAATAAATGTATTAAAGACATTAAGACCTCCAGATACCAGCAACAAGAAATGGATTAAGTGTATTAGCAGGGATCAGGAAAAGGGAAGCTCCAACACAAAAGGATCACTATTTGTTGCAAACTAGAATTAAATTTGAAAGCACAAGAGGGGTGGTTATACTGAACTCTCTCACAAAGTAAATAGGCATGTGCTGAACCTCTGCTGGCACAGCAATGCAGCTTCCTCCTGAAGGCATTCACACCACATTGGCAGGTTGGGCAGGAGGAATACACTGCACAAGAGTAGCAGGAATATGAAGGAAAAAAGTAAATATGAGAAAATTTACAAAAAATGCTGAGACTGGACATGCAATGTTGACCTGTAGTTTTTACATGTGAAAGGGATTTGTGAGATATATAGCCCATGCTGTATACTCAGTACAAGTCCTTTTCTGCAGCCTTCTGTTGTTCTGTGCTGAATTGGAGGTGGGTTCATTGCTGCATTTCCTGCCACTCAGCCTGGAATTTCCCATATATCCAGTGCAAAATGACGCAAATGATGGCATTGTCTTTTCTGACTAAGGATTCTGTCTTGGGTTTGAGTTTGCATGGCCTGCAAAATAGCCATGTCTTCATTAGGAAACTTCAGTTCAGCATGAACAGAGTAAAAAGAAAAGCCAAATATCAGGGAGGGAATAAATTTGTTTTCCATGATAGAGCCTGTCTGTAAACCTCTCGCGGGGATTGATGGACAAAACCAGACACAGAATTGAGAGGCAACTACTTAGCCAAAGTGAAATAATACCATAAATAGGCCTGAGACTAACACTCCACACTTTATATATAAAACAAGAATGATACCCTCAGGACCACTAGGACCAGCATGCAGAAAATAGATCAGGAATTCAGTGTTCCTTTGAGCTTGCAAAGACAGCATAAATTGGGTGGGGAGACACTGACTGTGCTGAATATTTCACTGTGAAATTGTCACTGAAAACCATTATTTCTAAGGCACTGTTCTTTCTTACCTGCTATTCAATGGATCTGAGAATAAAAGGGGTTTAAGCAATCTTCTGGTCTAAAAAAATGGATTAAGCATTTATTGAAATATCTATTAAACATCTATTACTATATCCAAAACCATTTATTAAGGGGCTGCCTAAGCATTGTGCAACTGTGCTACAGTTGCTTCCATGTAGTCCAAGACATTTCTTTGGGATTTAAAGATGCACAGACAACAAAAAGTTTTATTATATTATAGCTCCATACAGCTTTCTTGGTTTTCCCACTCCTGATGACTCTGGTTGGGCAATAGGGTGGTTCAAGGAATACATATCCGTTCATCTCCCATGGAAGGGGCCTTCAGTTTCATTGCACACAGCAGATGTGTGCAATGCATGAAATAATCCTTTGGGCTATGGTGTATTTTAAAGGGCTAAAAGGGACTAGCAAACCAAATTAATTTTTTTATTGGTGATGTGTGCTGCATTTCTACCTTGTGTTAATGAATTGTATTTTTGTTGTGCTTTTAACTACGAGTCACTTCATCTCATGTAGTTACCTCTGAAATATCCCTTGGCAAAACCTGATGAGAAGCAGTGATGTCTTTGAAAGGGAAATTTGAGAACAAAAATTGTGGATGTTTGAATGAGACACCAAGAAAGAGTCAGAACCTTGCGTTCCCCACAAGGAGGAACAAGCAGGGCGTGGGCTCTCTGTCACTCTATCACAAGCACTGATCATCACCCCTGAAAGATGCAGACTCAATGCTGTCAGGAACGACGGGAGACAAGCACACCCGATGATGATCAACAAGTCTCAGTTTATTTCAACAAATCTGTTCTTTATATAGATACAATAATGAGGCTCATACATATTGCAAAGCTAAGCTCATCATTGGTCTCTTAGCTAAAAGTCATCTCCGCCTATTCGTGCTCTATTGCAGTCTGCAGGTGCTGTGAGTTCCCTCATACTCCCCCACATCCTGTTTTTGCTCTGTGCAAGGTTGCAGTGTCCCTGACTTATTGTTTAACTGGCTGAATTCCATCATGGCCATGCTCTGCTAGCCAGCTTTCTACACAACTCTCCACACAATGCCAGCATGGCACAAGCCATGAACTCTGGATCCTGATGGAACCAGGAACACCCTGCCTACACCTTGTGCCTCTGGAGTTCTCTGGTATTGCTGGCAGCAAAGAGCAGGTTGCTTCAAAGTGTTTGCCTAACAACAAAATACTGAGTGACAGCTCCTCTGTGGTTTTAGTTATGGTGGTCATTTGCATAGAAATGGACAAAGTACCCCCCAAAACAAGGTTTTCTGCCCCTCTGACAACACTGTGTGTGGTTAGGGATAAGAATACCCAGTCCCTCCTAGATGAAACCCTGGTACCTGCCAACCTTAACCTCTGTCCCCTTCCTACCCTTTCCTCCTTCTCAGGGATGACTGCCTTCTCTAGGATTTTGTCTTAATCTCTAACAGTGCCTAGATTGAGCTGAGACCTTTTGTTTGAAATAATTGCTATAATGCAGAATAGTCTCTTTACCCACCCAGAAATCTGTGTGTTATAACTGTCAGTCAAGCAAAGGGTAGATGGGATCTGAAGTGCAAGGGAACACGTGTGCATTCCCTAGAGCATTCCAAGGAATTCCCTTCGTGGCTGGCCTTGGAATGACTGTTGGTGGGTGAGCAAACCCTGGGGCTGTGCTGCCAGGACCATGCACATCTCTGCAGCTCACAGGTCACTGCTCACCCAGGCTGTGCCAGGGGCAGGTGTGTCAAACATGTCACAGCTCCTGCATCCTCCCCCTGCACAGACTGGGCTGTCAGGAGTCACCTCCACTCCTGCAGGCAAGAGTGGCAACTGGCTCAGTCTTAATTAGATCTTCATTAACCCTTGTCACTATAAAGCTGGGTTTGTTGTACATGAAAGTGTGTGAATTTACACAGGGGATGGCTCCTGAACTTGCACTTTGACTTTATTCCCCTTTTTCTCTTTGAATTTCTTTGACAAAAGTACAGCTGAAAGCCAAAGGATTCTGATTTTAAGTCAATAGCAATCTAACTTGTTGGAGTGCAGCGTGTGCTTTGTGATGATGTTAGCACATGATCACAGGTTTGAGGTATTATTATTATTTGAATCTTTATTCAGGTAACTCACTGAGGGAAGCATTCATAATCTATGTGAATTTCCAGTGCAACCAATATAAAAATGAAAAAAAAAAAGGAAGCAGAAGTAATTAAACTGATAGTTAAATCTACACTGAAGGAACCGTGAGGTGCAGAAAATCACATAGCTTATTTTTTCAGGAGTTTGCCTTTTGTTGCTTTCTTTCAAGTGATTTCAAAGACTTTTCCAAGGGAAGATTAACACTGTTCCTGAGTTAGGCTCCAGATCAGAGCAGTCATGTGGGATTTGTTTAACCTGGAGTTCCTTCTTGAGTTCAGGTCCCCTGCCTCAAAACCTGTCACACACCAGGACATCATCCCCTGTTGCACAAACCTGTGTCTCATCTCCCTGTTTGTACCTGGGCAAAGGCCAAGTATGTGAATAGATCATGTTCTGGTCATATCTCTGTCAAAGCAACCTGAAAACAAGTTTATCATCTTTTATATTTTGGAGTCATAGAGCCAAAATCCTCCTCCAGCATCCTCCTCTTGTGAACTCTGGAACAGGTTTTGCTAAGAAGTGCCAGGCACCCTTAGAAATCTATAGAATGATAAACCTGGGTCTTCAGGCAAGGCAATCACAGCAGGAGGAAAGGAACTGGGAACTTTCTTTAGCTGTAGGACTCACTGAACTCTCAAAGGAAAAAAAAAAACCATCAGTAAAACAGAAAGAAGAGCTCACAGCACTTGTAAGGGTGATTTACTGAGTACAAATTAACTATTGCAACAAATATCTCATTGGATTGTGTTGTCATGCACCACTTTCCAGTATTGCTGTTGCTGGGACCAAGCAGGAAATAAATGAAAACAAAGATGCAAAAGGAACATTTAGCTATGAATTAATTCAATTGCCTCCAGAGCTAAGGTTGTTCTTATATTTCAAAGCTGCAAAAATTACCTGCATTTCGTTGTTTTCCCTTCTTCTACGTGGTCATTCAGCTCCCCTTTTTTTCTTTCCTTCTTCCTGTGTATGAGTGAAAAAATAACTGCTTGATTAGTTTATGGGAGAGCAGTTCTTGCTGGAGCAAACTGCAGAGAAAATAGTGGGATTTTTCTTCCCTTGCAATCAAATATTTTGTATTGAACCCACAATTTTTTATAACTTTTTGGTGCCAAAGAAGTGGAGAAGTGGTTAGGGGAAACCACAAAACCATTAGGAGTCTCTCAAGCTATGTGGAGCTAAAAAGGTTCAAAGTTTAAGTGCACACAAACCCATGGTTTCTTTCCCCATGAAGTGTAAATGATTCCTCATATTCCTGCAGGGCCCTTGCCCAGAGATTGGCAGTGAATGTTCACATGGGGGCTGGGCTTGAGAATTTTCTTGAATTTATTTCTTGCATGTTTCTTAGATAGCTTCACATTATTTCGTGTCATAATGTAATAGAATTGCTGTATTTTTATATCCAGCTCTCCTCAGTGAATTGAAATTTAGTGATAATTGAAATATTTAATTGTAGCTGTCCAATTTTTTTTAAAGATTATTTATAATTTCATTCCACTGAAACATGCCAGTAATGACCATGTGTATTTTGTGGAATGAATATATAAATATGAAAGTTAAAGAGAAACATGGGATTCTGAAACTCAAAGTCTTTGAATGTATTTTGCCAGTGTGTATTGGAAAGAAGACAAGTGTTGGCATATCCAACTATTCTGCAGAAATCCTGTCATCTAGCCAAGTGTACTCATTAAATATGACAGCAAAAGAGAAAAATTAGAAAGCAAAATAGATTGAGAAGAAACAAAGTCTGGGGAAAGACAAGAAAGAGGTGATAGGATTTTTTTTAAAAAAAATTATATTCAGATTTAGGCAAGTCAATGAAAGAACAGCATGTTATTCCCAGAATACCATGTCCCTGATACTGGATAACTCATCCTAGGAATCAGAAAAAGTTCAGTTCTGGGTATTGTATCATTTAATATAACCAGCAAACTAGGTAATTACAGTTTATATTAATTTTTTACTAATTAGTGATGTCTGGATCCTGCTACTCTCCTCTCACCAAGTGAACAGCATTCTCAAAACGCTTCTTGCTGACTCTAAGGTCAACCCAGGAGAGTAAAGCTTTGCATAACTTTGCATAACTTAGATCTGCTTTTAACACCACCAGTTTTTTGGTAATAATAATTTGGGATCCAAAAACCATGCCTGAGGATTAACAACCTTAGACATGGTTTAAGAACAAAGTTCTATAGCCTGACATAGAGTGTGAAACAGTATTAAGGACAGGAATTCAATGTCCAGGATTGGAGTTTGGGGATCTGCATGACTCAAAGTGTCCCAAGATGTTCTCAGAGGCTTCACGTGGGGCACCGTCTGAAGAGCAGAGCCCATGTCAGCAAACCATCCTTTCCAGTGCAGGTCAATACAAGGACTCTCAGAAAAATCATATTAAAAAAACAGCTGCTCTGTTTTCAGTTTCAGACTTTAGAGTGAAAATTGAAGGAATTTACAAACTACCCTGACTTGTATCCTGTTGTCTTCATTAAAGAGAAGTGAATGGCTCTGCCACAAGGAGCTTTGCCTGCTTGGTGGAATGTGTCCACATGGTACTTTGTGCTAAGTTCTGCCTGTTCTTCCCCCTCAGAGGGAAGAACACAGGTACCTTTTCCAGCTTGGAAGGTTCAAAGTCTGTTCATACGGAGGGATCCAATTTCAGGCTCTGATCTTTGATGCTTTAATGAGCAGTTGCACCCTGGTGATTAACAGCACCATTACTTACAGCAAGGTATAGATGCTGAGGAAGGGCATTGCTGGAGAGTGCCTGTGGGCTCACAGCTTCTGCCTGAAACTCTCAGGGTGATGTGAGGTCTGTTTTACTGCCTTGGAGGATATGAAATCCAATGACATGTTTTCAGAAGAAGGGATGGAATTACTGTGGATGCAGGTCAAGCATTCCGTGCCCATTCAGTGCTCCCTTCCTTGCTCTCTGGACTGCCTTTCTTCTGCAATATTACAAATTAATCACAAGATTCACTTGTTTCAGCTGAACTTCACATCTTTCCATCTAATGGACAGCAAACAGTGGTCAAAACAGGAAAAAAAAGGATTAATTTGAGCAGCTGGAGAAACTGGAGTTTCTTTTGTGTTTCTTGAGCTGAAATTTAATAAGGGATCTGACCCTTAAAACTGAGTGAGCTAAAATGACCTTATCTCAAGTGTTTTCAGTATTACACCCTTAGACAAGAAATTCAAAGCCTGAGTGTGAGGAAAATACAGAGGAGTGTGATAGAAAGTAGAGAGGCATTCCACTTAGCATCTATGCCATCTGAGCCATGATTTTTTCTTGTGATAAAGGGAAAAAAAAATTTTAAAAATTCTCAGTTCCCCTTTGCTCTGAAGGTAGGCAAGTAGGCATCATTCATCCAGGGAAGGGATATTCCCTGAAGGCTACAGAAAGCTTCAAGCATTTATTTTCTCTGCAGAAATGCAAATATATTGCACCTCTACATCCTGTGTCATAGAGCTCTCAAATGCTGTATTTCTGCCATCCTTTTCTCTTGACCTTTGCTCTTGCCCATAGCTTCCTGCCTGCTCCTGAGAGTGCATGGAGAAATGGTGCCTGCTTGGAGGCTGCTGCAGCTGGGGTTCCAAGCAGGGATCCAAGCAAGGATCCAAGCAGGGATCCAGGGGAAGTTCAGTGCCCCAGGACACCTGGCACGGTCCCTTTTGGCTCCAGGAGGGCTGTGGAGCTCCTGCATCTCCATCCTCTCATTCCCCACAGACCCAAAGTCAGCACAGTAAAGTGAGTGAGTTTTATCAGCTGCACCCAGCTGCAAGTCTGGCCTTGTACCAGCCAGCCATGAAAATTCAGATCATTCCATTTTCCCCAGACCTCCTTCCATGAATTAGTAGCTGTAAAGAAAGCTATGGGCAGCAGCAATTCTTCCCATAATTTCTGCCTTCTGGAACCAGGTACATAGTCTAGATTTCCATCACCTCTCTCTCCCCCTCCTTCTTGCTGTCTTTTAGGTATAGATAACAATAATACTCCATATTACACATCCTCCTTACAGCTAGATAACTAATGATTTCCACTGTGTCTCTGCCAGAATTAGGTAACTGCAATACTCTTCATTTTATGTCTGTCTTAAAGGCAGGAACAGCAGTACTCTAAATTATGTACCCTTCTTCCTTTTTCCCTGTCAGGAAGCTATATTGTTATGCTCATTTTATATGTCTTTCCTTGAGCTGTAATAGTTTTCATTGTATTTCCTCAGAGCTTATTATGGTAATGTTCCTACTGCATATCCCAGAATCATAAGTGGATATTTTTGAGTCACCTCTGCCATATTTTATCTGTAATATTTATTGCAATTTGAGTAATTAAAATAGTGTCCTTAGGTTAACAGCTCTCAGAAGGTTTCTGCTGTTCCTTTCTGGAGCTCTCTATGGGCTGTCTTGGAGTTCGAAGTGTTCTGTAAAGAGACTCTTGATCCTGGGACTGGCTGGTACATTCTGGAATTCTGCTTTACTGCCAGGTCACCACGACTGTGGGTGCTGGGAGGGGTTTGGCTCTCCTGGTACCCAGCTCACCTACAGAAAGCAGCTTGTCCCACTTGTCTGCATGTTCATGTCCAGCATTTCGCAAACTGGAGTGCTGAATTCTTCAGGTGAACAGGCTGCTCCTTTACAGTGTCTAATGCCCTTATTCTTGATTTTGCTTTTGGTCTTCTTTCCTAGCTCACAATAGGAAATTTGCTTCACAAACTCAGCTGTGGCTCTTGATTATCTTCTGGGATTTCATTGCTTGCTCTACAGTTTTCTTCAGACAGTGCAAGAGTTTCCTGTGAGGCCCTAATGGAGCAGAAACAATACTGTGTGTTTTAGGTGATCTTCCTCTTTGCTGCATGTGTACTAAACAGGCTAACAAACAAGGAGTTGTTACTCAATTTATGTAAAATAACTCCAAGCAGCAAGAGCAACCTGAAAATCTCTTAATAAACTATTCAGTAAATGTATCTGTGTAAATAATACCAAGGAATAAATTGGAACTGGTTTGAAAGCAGAGAAAGAGGACTACATTTGCAGTATGGTTCAGAGATTATAAATTAAATCACACCAATTTTGTCTCCTGTTCCAACTTTTATTAGAGGATCAAAATTCAGATCAGTCTCATGAAAAGATTTCCTTGTACCACTTGCATCTCATAAGTAAGTCTGACTCTACTTGCAAGAGAACACTGCCTCTGAAAAAAATTAAACTGCTGCCTGGCCATGATCCCAGCATGAAATACCTGCAAAGTAAAATACATTATAAGAAATATTTTGTTTGAATTTTGAGATGAAAATAAGTAGAAGCTGCTTACAAAACCAATGTGATGTGGCTCCAGATTAGAGGCATAACGTATGGAGAACTCTTCAAGTTCATTGGAAATTAATAGATATAACTAAAGAGGGTAATTTCAGGAGTGTAGCCATGGAAGTTGATGCAGACCTGTAAATAACATTGCACCCCAAAGTGTGTTATTAAAATTTCCACCTTATTGCCTGGCATGGCCATGAACCACAGAGGAAATCAGTCAGAAGTATAAAGGTCTAATCAGGACAAGCCAGTGAAAATGGAGGGCATTCTACAACTTTGGAAAGAAGCTGCAAAGTTCATTGCAAAGAGCAATACATTTAGGAGAAGGGCTTCTGGCAAAGCTATTCTAAGGGAAGTTACCTTCAGCTTAGATGAGAAAAATATGCTGGCCATATTTTTTCATATAAAAGAAAATTGAATTCTTAGCCAGAATAAAGAGAGAAAAAAAATATTGGAATCTATTGTGATTGTGAAATTCCCTCTCTGGTAATTTGATCCACAGCCCATCAGCCAGGGGAGGCTTTATCTGTCATTGCCTGACAGGGAGAATTTCTAAAGAAGAATTTCCAGAGGAGTGAGCAGAGATGATTCTGTCAGCAGCAAAGTACATCTACTGTCATAAGGGCAGAGCTGGGCTGGTGCTGGGCACCTCCCATGCCAACACTCCCTTCATAAACCACTGGCATGAAAGTATTGGGTGTACATTGCTGGTGATTTCAGCATGTGCAAAACCAGCCCTCACAAAGAGCTTGAAAGCAACAGGTTAAGTTTGTGCTGCCCAAAGGGGTTCACTGCTCTGCACCTGGATAAAATGGGTTTATAGCTCACTTCTATAAAATAGCTATGTGGCCAGGTGTGGAGGGTGATGGGCACTGAAAGGCCACCAGATTGCATCCTAACTTTACATGTCAAATGTTCAATTTATCAAACTGAGGTAGGGTGTGAGTATTAATGTGACTTCTGCAACAGAGTTTTGCACAGCCCATCCCAGGCTGGTTTTAGGCTCCCTAGAAACTCAGCAAACCTCGAATTCACCCACAAGATCTGTGGTACCAAGGGCCAAATAAGAAGGTTCCCTGTCCCAGATGAAGTCTTTTTAGATGACACTCTGACAAAAGTACCTGCCTAGTACTTGTTTGGTTGCATTTAATAAGTTAAAGGAAAGATTTCTATCTACTTGCTAATATAAGAAAAATTTAAACTAGNGGTGCTGCCGGGACCTGCTTGCTTGGCTGGCAGGAGAGAGGAGAGAGACTCCCTTCCGGGTTGTTTCCTCCTCGATTTGTGTCTAAACCGGCACAACTAGCTATTCTGGGTGTCTAACAAGGTCTGCCAGTCTCAGATAGCACCATTTCAGCACAGGCAGCTGTAATAAAAGCCAAGGAGTTTATTGAGGAGGAGCTGAAGAAGTTAAATTCTGGTAACAACAAATAATTTACATTGAGGTAGTTTTTCCTTTTGTTTCAAATAAGACCCTATCAGCCAATTATTTCTTTATAAAACTGATAAGTTTTACAGATTTGATGTTTTCAAGGTAGCTTATGCTTTTAAAGAGATCTGCTTTGAGTGAGCTGCAAATACTTAATGTTATGATGGAGGTGGTACTAAACAAAGAAGAGTTACATAAATGCCATGGAGCAGAGGCTTCATGTGTTAGGATTATTAAAAATAGCTCATCAGTGCTCACAGGGTCTGATTTCAGTAAAGCATGCTGTGTTTTCCATTCTTTTATGCATGACTTCGACTAGAAAACCATTGTGGAATTGAGAAGTATCTGAATATCCAAAGCACAACACCCCTTGGCAGAAGTCATGTGAAAATTAGAGGGTTGAAGAGGGGAAACACATTTGATATTCAAATATTAATTGACTGTAAAGTCAGTACATTCTGTTGCCTTTTTCTCAGTCTTTAGTTAAGTGTAACTGGTTTGTGTCTGATTTTCATCAGACTTCAGTGAAGCAGCGCACACACACACACACACACACACACACACACACACACACAAAATTCCTAAACAGGAATGTCCTGAATGAAAATTTGACTTGGTTGATCCATGGTTTGGAGCTCTCTGTATTCAGATGGGGCCAAACTTTGAACCTCTACATCCAAATTTCCTAAGGATTCAGGGAGAGTATTGAAATCAGGTTCCTTAAGTCTGCTTTCAAGTTTTATGTGAATGCATACCAAATCTCTTCTTGCTCTTTTAGTCTGGCTTCAGATATAAAATTTGTCTCTGGAGGGGATAGTCTGTCATTCTTTCCACAGTAACTTTGGAAGCTGTTCATTCTAACCTTTCTTTCCCAAGGGATCAGGAGTCTCAAAATGTAGTATTTCCACAAACATAATGAATATAAACAGCTGGATAAAGTAGAAAGAGTGTAGAACTATTTGCCCACTACAAATAAAGAGGTTGCAGTGAACTCTTCCTCATAGCTATCCAGGAGCTGGGAACCATGAGAAAAGCTCAGGAGAGAGCATTTTTTCTTAGGTTTCAAAAGTCTAATCACAAAACATGGACCCATAGTATCTTTAGGCTTTTAGTATAAGATTTTCTCTTACCTGGGACTAGCAAACAGGATTTGCTGTGGTGGGATACAAACCTATTACCTTTGAAAATTAACTTACATACTCAAAGCAGTTCTCAAACACACACTTGACCCCTGATTCATAGAGCATGAAAGAGTGATTGCAACCAGACTGTAGTCCTGAAAAAAAGTGAGATAATTGAGTGAAGACTTATGGGTTTAGTTTTTCTGCATTTTGTTTTTCTATTTTATTCTAATTAATGTGAAGGAAGAGAAAAAAGAATGTGATCTCTCAGAGCATTTAACCCCTCTTCAGAGAAGAGGAAAGAAACCCCAAGCAAATAAAAAATCTTGATTATTTAACTTGATTTTTGGAGTAGTCAAGATGTTTGAATACCATCACTTACTTACATGCAACAGGAATTCACCTGTGTTTATATTCACAAAGGCCCTGGAACTCATGCAGGAAACTAATTTTTCTTAATCTTGCTTGCAGTATGGAAATCAAAGGAAGAGCTGTTTTAACAGCCACAGCAATTCTATCACTTAGGAAACCTCTGATAGGATTGGAGTGTCTGAGATTTCCCAGGTGCTTTCCTCAGAGGGTTTCTGGCTGTCCCCTCCTGACAGCAAACTCTGAGTTGAGTTTCCAGTCTTCATCAGGTGTCTCTGAGCCAAACTGCACTGGGCAGGTGCCAGCAGATGGTTGGCTCACATTTAATGTACCAGCAGAAACTGTAATTATATTAATTTTGAAGTGCTTGTAGTCGTTTCATCTTAATCACTACCAGGAGATGAGAAATTATGAGGAATACTAGGGAAAGGATTAAAGGGATAGCTCTGGGACCAGTTTTGGTAGAGGTGTAGCACTTGGCTAGTTTTCTCTCCATTCAAGCTAGATTTCAGGAAAAAGTTCCCACTGTATTGTAAAGATTTCAGCAACCTAAAATGAGGCTGAATTTCTGCAAGGGGAAATCTTTCAAGATCAGTGTTGCACTGGAAAATAGATTGTCAAGATACACCAGATGAAGCATGGTAAATTTAGGCTTTCAGAAGACAAGGAGTGAAGAGAGTAGTTTTCTTCTGGATATTGTTCATGAAATAGAGGAGAGACAAGCTTTTTCTAGGGTTACACCAGTCTCCCATATTGTTGGTTGTTGATTGTTTAATGTCCACCGTGGTAAAGCTAGCCTTTGGGAAATAAAGTAACTTGACAACAATTTTTCAGTAATTTTTTTGCTGACCTTAAAAACTAAGCTGGGAAATGGCATTTACCTGGTGTTAAGGGTTAGAGATAGGATTTCAAAAGGAAAAAGGTCTTTTTCTCCAGAAATATATACATGTCTGTATGTATCTCCCTGGGGAAGCTCATGTATATATAAAAACATGTATTTCAATGTAAATATACATTTATAGGTATACATTAACCCTTTATAATTGCAATGAGAAGGACCATTCTGGCTACTGAGTCAGAGATTGGTTATCATGGTGTATTTGGAGGTCTGGATTTAGGGTAGAGTTTACCCTCTAGAAAGACACAGGGAGGGTTTCCAGTGATGCTTGTATTGGCAATAAAGATAATGTGAAAAATATGGAAGTGACTGACTTCTTGTGTATTTATGTAGAGGTACTGCCAAACCAGATGTAGATTTTCCTGGAGTTGCAGTTAGAATGAAAAGCTGATCACATTATTTTCAACATACTCTTATAGGGCCAAATAAATATTCCAGTGGTCTGTATAGAGGTATTACCAGGTTTTTTAAGGAAAGTAATGTGCAGAACAGTGCTCACCATGCATGATGCTGTTTATAGAGAATAGTCTTGATAAGGAAAATACCTTTCTAGAACTGTTTGTGTAGGCAGTTCTTACCTATGTGTGGGGTGTTGCCAGGGATTTAAAAAGAAAGCAATGAGGTATGCAGTTTCCTACTGATTATTTTGAGGTGAAGAAGAAGAATAATGGTGTTTTGTAGGAGCAAGTGGCCTCAGATTTGTTTCAATGCTTGAGTGGCTACGGGTTCCTGCCCAGCAGTGACCACAGGGAGCATGGTTTTCTGGCAGAAAGCACTCAGGAGGGAGATCCTCCACTGTTTCTGCTGTACCCAAAGAGCTGCCTTAGAGGAGGGGGAGTTACACAAGCTTGGTTGATTTGGTTCCCAAAAGGAGCAATCAAAAGAGCAGCTTTCTTCCGATTCTGCTGGATTTGGAGCAAAAGGGTTTCTAGGAGAAAAAGCTGATGAGGGGAGGGGTAGGGAGGGGACCCCAAATGCCAAGCCATACTCTTGAAATGAGACACAGGGCTCTGGTGTCTGTCCTGGGGCTGTCTCAAACAGGCTGGAGGGGATTGCTCTGTCATTGAGGAGCCCTGAAGTGACACACAAACAGGTAAGCTCCAGCCTTCATAGCCTTAGAGGAGGGACTTCATGTCACACAAGTGTGATTTTACAAAATCCTGGCCAGTCTCAAAAGCAAAAGAACACAAATAGTATTATCCAATATAACATCCAACCACTATAGAAAACCAACTGCAGAAGCACTTCCACATTAGCAGTAGATTACAAAAAGGACATCAATAAACAAATAAAAAAACCCCCAAACCTTGAGTTCACCCTGCCTTAACTCCTGTGATTACAGCAGGGTAACATCAATATGAGATCATTAAAAAATAGCAGTAACTGAGTAACAGCAGATTTGTCAGGCTGAGGAGTTGCAAGAACTACAGAGAAGATGGAAAGGGGGAGCTGGGGACAAAGCCTGGGATCTCTGGACTGCTCACACTTGGAAGTCACCTGCAATGGGAGCTGCTGGAACTCAGCAGATTTACAGCTTGTCATTTCAAAGAGAACTCTATAGGTGATGTTATGCCCTGTTTTTGAATGAAATGACAACAGTTTTCCCTTTGGAAAAGACTCCGTGGAGAAGTTGATGATTGCGTTTTGCAGAAATTAAAGCATATACTGACTCAGTGAAGGGGAGGAATAAATCCCCCAGAGAAGGAACACTGCAGGGACAGCTGTGATATGCCCAGAACTGGCAGCCCTGCAGAGTGCATGTGGCTCCCAGGAAGACACAGTCTGAGTCCAGAGCTCTCAGCACAGTCCTGGCCATCCCTCAGAGTTAGAGCACTTCCTAAGGATGGAGGTAGGCAGTGCACTTAGGGCCTGCTGGCAGCATGCTGCCAAAACTACACTACAGTGGCTGGCAAGGGTCAAAGAGCACTGCAAAATACCTCCAGGGGAGAAAGCTGAGTAAGAGGTTGAGACACAAAATATGCCAGATGAAGTCTGTGTCTGAAGGAGCCCTCGGTGGCAGGACACTGCTGCCACTTCTGCCAAAACCTGTGGCTAGGACCTGCCTGGCTCAGGGCTCTCTGCTGCCATGGGGTGTGTACCCTGGAGGCTTTTGGGCCCCCACAGTGAAAAATCTCATGCCACAGGACCTGCATTTCTGCTTCCTGCTGCATGAGACTTCCCAGGCTCTGTAGAAGGTAATGTGCTCTTTCTGGAGGTGGTCTGGGGTTGTACCAGGCTGTGGGACCCTCACTGCCAGAGGGAAACACACAGTTTGTCCTGAGGTGAGCAGCTCACCCCAGCCTGCACCTCCAATTTTGCCTCCTTTCTTATTGAACCTGGAAAGTCCTGTTAGCCCTACAATGTAGCTCATTTAATTGTTACAAAAGTGCTGAATGCATATGCAATCTTAATAAACAGTGTTCCTTTCTTCTATTTCTATGTATTTTAATGGTTATTTGGTAGGACTGTTCCAACAACAAATGAGCAAGGCACCTAAACATGTCTGTGACTTTGTGCAGCTTCTGCAGTTGGTTTTCTATAGTGGTTGGATGTTATATTGGATAATACTATTTGTGTTCTTTTGCTTTTGAGACTGGCCAGGATTTTGTAAAATCACACTTGTGTGACATGAAGTCCCTCCTCTAAGGCTATGAAGGCTGGAGCAACAAGGAAAGAAAAGATATTCATGCTTGTGCTTTCTCCACAGAGCTGGAAATCACCTTATGGCTTTTCTGAGTGCAAAAATTCTTACAAGTGGCTTTTTGGGGCCAAAGACAAGTCTGAAGGATAAGGACTCAGCAGCCTACTGGCCACTCCATGAGCTGGTAACTCCAAGGAGTGCTTTCCCAGAGCAAATCTTTCCATTGTCCCCAGTGTGGGGTACCTGGGGACACTTTGTTCTGAGTTCTTTTGCTCTGTGCCTTCTCCAGGACAAGCATAGGTAAGGCTCTGGTTTGTCAAGACTCCACATCTACCAACATTTATGGTCTCAGCCAGTCTTTTTGAAGGGGTAGATATTTTTCATGTCTGGATGGAGAACTCTTTTAGCTGTTTTTTGAAAACCTGGAACCTTACATATAATGCTAAATGTAGTAGTTACACAACAGCCAGTTTATTTCCAAGTTATCTCATTTGGCTATGATCATTTGGGTAACTGCTCTGTAATGGGTACCTGAAGAGTCCTAGAAAATCTTTTATTGGCAAATAAGAAATAATTCTAACCTTTGGTAATTGTGAAAAATGGAGAAAAAAACCTGAATAAATATGTATCTTTCTGGGGTTTTACACTGGTTCCCTTTTTATTAGCTTGGTAAAGCAATTTTCAAAATTACATTTATGGGCTTTTAAATGACCATAGTCTCTGGACATATCATTATCTTTGGACTATTCAATACATTTGTACTGTATTTTCTGCATAGTAGACATTTTAACTGTATTTTCTTCTTTGTGAGAGAAATATTGATTTATCTAATGAAAGTTAGTTAATTTAGGGAGGAAATAGTCATCCGCATGGACACTGAAATACATCTGATCTTCCCCTGATCATGGCAGGGCAGAGTCACAAATGAACTATACTGAAATGCATTTGGTGCCCAGTCCACTCAGCTGTGTTCTTCCACGCGTTTCACACAGGATTTGAGCAAATATCTTGAGAAGGAAGGAGTTGAAGAACAATTGAATTATGCAGTTCCTTTGCAGGCTGAAGTCATGATGTGCTGAACTGCCAGTGCCTGATCCAAGGTGAGAGATCAGACACATTCCACCCATTCAAACCCCTTGGCATCCTGCAGGTCAGGGCTGCTGCTTTGAGGTTATAATTTGGGATGCTATGGTCTGGGGTGAAAAGGATGCTGGCAGGAAGGTTGGGAGAGGCTGAAAGCTTGGGTTTGTCTACACAAGCTTGATGTTGAAGTATAAAACATGGTAGGTGCAGGCAGGTGGCTGAATTGAGCAAAGCAACATGGTGTTATTAATCTGAATTATTGTTAATTCAAAATACAGATAGAAATTTACATGTTTGTCTGTATGTATATATATATTTAATATTCATATGTATTTATTTTGTGTGTGTAGTCTTAAATTTGTGTCCAGTTTGAAGCTCACAGATAGCCAAAAAGTTGCCAATTCCTCACTCCCTGGACTTGAAGGCTACACAGGTACCACAACTGTAACAAAGTTTTGGGAAAGGACATTTTTATTTCATTTGGTGTGAGTGTTTTTTTTTTTTTTTTTTTTTTTTTTTTTTTTTTTTTTTTTTTTTTTTTTTTTTT
>VZRX01020778.1:53646-125220 GCA_013398075.1 Notiomystis cincta
TTTCCTCTTTGAGGGAGGAAATTTATTCTCATAGAGAGCTGAGACTTGACTCACTGATAGTGATATATTTAGACAATTTTGAAAATTTTTCATGCCACTTGTAATTTGGAGTTGTGTTCTTGGTTGTGTGGGGTTAGCAGAGAGCTGAAAGGTCTCTGCACACCAGGTGAGCACATTCAAATTGCCACAGTGACAACAGACACCAAAGCATTTTCAAATGCAATGTTTTGATGCTTCTGTTACAGTGACCTAAACCCAACCTTCATGTTCAGCCCCTGAAACCTTCACCCCAGGGCCTTTTCCTGGGCAGCCACTCCATCCCCAGCCTGTAGCACTGCCCAGGGTTGTTGTGACCCAAATCCAGGACCTGCCACTTGGCCTTGTTGAACATCAGACTGCTGCTCTTGGCCCATTCATCCAGCTTAAAATGAAATAAAATAAGAAAACAGCCTCAAAAATAATATAGAAGAAGCAGCCTAAGGGGATTATCTCTGTGATACATTTAATTTTACTTTCTGAATCCAAATGGGATTTTCTTTACTGTGACCTCTGGAGCACACTACAAAAATGGGGATAAATTTTCCCTTTGAAAAGCCCACTATATCCTTATTTGTGTCCAGAACAGCTCTTCTTACAGCTGTCACAATCCTGTGGGAGGGAGGGAGGCAGGAAGGCANTTTTTCATTCCTTTAGTGAGATTTCTTTAAAGTGTCTTGCTCCAAATGGCTCCAACTAACCTTCCCAGAAACAATTAAAATAGAAAGAAAACTAGCAAAAGTTTGGAACCACAAAGGCTAAGGAAAATGAAAACAACCCCATCTGCCTATGCAAAGAAACCTTGACACAATGCATAAAATCAGTTCATGAGAATATGTACAGACACTGTGTAGTAGTAATGAATTTGTATCATTAGTGTGATGGAAACAGCAAATTATCTTAATGAATATGGAAAGAAACACATGCTTTTAATGTCAGCTTCTGATGTCAGACTTGGGAAATTTCTCTCAAACAATTATAGTTGTGTGTTATCTACCTGACACACTCTTCCAGTTTCCACTCTTCTGGCTTCTTTGGTAAATTTATGGCATTAAATGCTTGGAACAGCTTCTGTCTGTCCCATAAGGCAGAGCTGAATATTCGAGATGTTTGGCATTGCCAGCACCCCACAGACCAGCTCGAGGCTATGAGAGCATCTCTCCTGCTACATTCACATTGTATCATCTGCTAATGCTAAAAAAGGGGCTTTGAAGGGCTGTCCCTGTCTGTGGTGCCACCTTTGGAGTAAGAACTCAAGTCTATTCCTGCTCAGCTATTCTTATAGTCTGGGGTTTACCTCTGGCTCCATTGAGATAAGGCTTCAGCTTGTGTTTGTGGAGGCTTGTTTTTTTTCAGCGTGCCATTTTAAAAGTGCTTTTTCTCTTCCCTCCACTTCTGTGATTCTAAAATGGCCAGATAGATTAAAATTTGGGCACACAAAAACATATGGCCTTCAAAATTCATCTCAGGAAATATAGCTTAGTACTGGGCATGGAGGGGTCAGACAAATTTTACATCACATACCTCATTCCCCAGCATGCTCTCTACACAGATCCAGAGTCCAAGAGTGCAAGAGGCAGAGAGAGGAAGGGAAACAAGTGAAGATTTGCTCCTGTCCCTTTTAATGCTGCATGTTGCCTCCAGAAAATACTTATTTATCGAGAGTTAAAAGGACAAAGGGGGTTATTTTCCTCTTTGGAGGACCTTACATGTGCCTTCTTTTACTTGCAAAAGACCAGCTGATAATTACCACAATCTATTTTTAGCTATATGACACATTGCATTTTTCCTATCATGGGGATGAGGCAGGAGAATTGCTTCTCTGCTGTCTGCACAGCAGGAATTCCCTCCAGTGACTGTTAGGAGTAACTAAAACAGCTTCTCCACAGTGAAAAACACATGGTAATACCTAATTAGAAGAGTGAAGGGCCTGATGCTTCTCATCTTCCTCTGGCAAAGGTGTTTCCCTGGGTCAGACTTTAATCTGGCACAGGGAACTCTTCATTTCAAATCTCCTGAAGTGTTCTCCAGCAGCTTTAGCAGTGCGGGAAGCAGCTTTATGCCTCTCTTGTAGCAGAGGAAGGGCTTTGGGTGGGGGTGATGGTCCACATCCCCTTTCTCTATGTGTCCATCAGCCAGGAGCCAGCAGATCCAGCACATCCAGAGCATCTTGGCTGCCTGCAATGCACACTTTCCTCTAACTCTTCAAAAACGTAGCACACTCGTAAATCTTCCCGTGCTAATTGCTGACACCACCAGAATTACATAGTCATGAAGAGAGAATTTTACTGTTGTATGGGGAATTATTTAGAGAAGTATGTGAATGCTGAATTCTCTGAGTGATTTCTGTGTGAATTTCACATTTAACTTATGGTAACTACCTTGATAAAAGCCCTGAGAGAATAATTCCATCTTGTAACTTTTTCATGATTGCTATTGTAGGGGTTATCAGTCTTGTGCTTTACATTTAGATATGCTAAATTGGGCTTTTCTTCCATTAATAAGGAGAAAAATTCCCTCTTTTTGGTGTACTTTTCAGACTTAAAAACAGTATGAACATTATTTGACTATCTATTTGGACAGGGAATTTCAGTGATAGGAGAAAGAAAGTTAATTTCATTTTTAGATTAATATCACTGGGTGGAGAAGAGCCACACAAAGGAGAATTTATAAAATGAGTTCTCTCTAGCAGATTCGTGAGTGGTCTGCAATGAGTAAAATTCTGTTTGCAGAAAATAGTTTTGGAAGCTCCTCCCTGCCTTAAAAGTAACAACCTTATTCTGTAAAACTCTAAAATGTGGGCTGCCAGTATAATCACATTTTTGTGGACTCTCAGAGCCCTGGGGTGAATGATGCTGGCAACAAATTGCATCCCCTATATGGAAGCTGCAATTCTGCAATTCTCCCTTAATTTTCAGCCTTTTCTGGTCTCAAACTACTGCAGAAGCCTGACAGCCTTTTTCCTTCTACACAAACCCTGAGGCAAGCACAAACATGTTTACAGATGTAACACAGGTGAGTTATTTCTAAGGGTCAGCTTTGTCTTTAGAAGGTTAATCTCACTGGGAGAGTCCTGTGTGGCCCACATGAGAGGCTCATCCCCAGGGGGAGTGGATTGTTAGGATAACAGTTACTATGTTAGTCTAGAGCAAGAGCCTTTCCTGTCCTGACTCCTCCTCTGACAGCTCTTATGACAGAAGTAGAAAACAGGACTTTTACCATAGCTGAAGGATGCCATTCTGTCCTGTCTCAGTTTTCTTCTTCCAGATTATTCAAATTCTTTCAGTGTTTTCCACAAGAATTTTGTTTTCCAGATCTCTGATTCTGTTCAGTGCTCCAATCTAAACTCTACCCTGGCAGCAT
Source organism: Notiomystis cincta (assembly GCA_013398075.1). Classification (NCBI taxonomy): domain Eukaryota; kingdom Metazoa; phylum Chordata; class Aves; order Passeriformes; family Notiomystidae; genus Notiomystis; species Notiomystis cincta. The sequence continues at coordinate 57,046 of VZRX01020778.1, forward strand.
CTGATTCTCTGGAAATGCAGAGCCTGAATGTTGTGCCTCAGCAGGGCCTTTTCCTGGCTGGAGAGAGCAGAGAGGGGATTCCTGTACCCCCCAGGCACAAGGAGGTCCTGGAATCATCACCCCTGCCCTGCTGAGCTGCACCAAAGAGCTGCAGCAGGGGAGGTGTCTGCCAGCCCAGACTGGGCTGTTCTGGGTTCTGGTTCTGTTTGCTGCTGCTGTGGCTGCTTGTCTGCCTTGTTACACTATAGAACTATTAGTAAAGAACTGCTATTCCTTTTCTCATATCTTTGCCTGAAATTTCAAAGTTATACTAATTCAGAGGGAAGGGGGTCACACTTTCTACTCCAAGGGAGGTCCCAGACTTTCTTGGCAGACACTTGTCTTCCGAACCAAGACATTGTTCAACTTTTGTTTTTTCTTTTCCCAGTATTTCACTTCGCTTCTGTTTCATTTTTCTTTTCAGAGAAGGAGCCAAACCCAAGGGTGTGCAGATGTGGACACTGATCTCACCCATCCCACATATGACTGCTCTTTCAGGTAGGGGCAGGGATGCTTCTGTATGTGGAGCAGAGGCAGAAAGAAGTTCTCTACATTAACCCAGAATGAAAAATGTTGGTGACCAAAGACTATTTGCAGGTTTGCAGACAGCCTGTCACAGTTCACACAATTCTCATTATTCTTTTGGGAGGCTTTTTTGAATTCATATTGTGAGTCTAGAACTTCTCCCTGCTCAAGAGCTCAGAACAGACCCTGATTTTTAAGGGTGATTTAATTTCAAGTGTAAACTTTACAGGCAGTTACAAAATGAAAGCTCTCTTTTACAGAAAATGGTGTTTTCTCTCTTTTCCTCAGTTCTCTCTCCTGTAAATGAGATCAGGAATGTTATGAATCCAGCATCATTAATGGTTGCAAAGTGTTTTGAGATCCCTAAATGGAAGGACTTATATAAGTGGGAAAGTCTTATTAGGATAATTAAAATTGCCAACTGTACTGGCACAATATAGATCACTTAATGAGTTATTTGGCTTTTCCTTTGTCTCCCTTTCTCCTTCTCAGCTCCCGTAAGCCACATAAATAGATTGATTTTTAATTGGCAACTTTCATTTCCAGAAACTAGATTTCTCTCCCAAGTTCAAACTCAGCAGCAACATTTAGAAAATGCAAGTTGGTTTGGGAGCAATGGAAATTTGCAGGGCCACAGTAAAAAGGAAAGTCTCTGTGGTCTTTGAACTGGAGAAGCACAGGCTGAACCTGCCTTTTGAATTCTGAGCACTTTCCTCTGCATTACCTTGGTGTGCTCACCATTCACGGGTGCTTGTGACCAATCTGTTGAAGGTGAACTGGGGACTGAGGCTGCTGAGTTGCAGGACAGAGCTAAATGGTCTCTGAGGGGAAAAGAAATCCCCTCTGTACTTTGATCTCTCATTTCACTTGTGTTGGTTTGCAGGTGTGGTCATCTGGAACTGATGCAGGGATGGGATGATAAGACCAGCTCTTGCTGTTGTATTAGGACCTAAAATACTGTTTCTAATCAGGCAGCTTCCTCCCCATAAAACTTCTTCTCTCAGCTGCACTAACCACTTACATTCATCCCTGGGAAGCAGCTGCTTAAAGCTTTATAAAAGTGGATTAAGAAAAATATTAATAGTTAAGAAATTATGATCTCCTTGTAGGTATTATTACCTTATAGGCAGTAATATCAATGCTTAAATCAATAGGGGTTTATTTTTTGTTGAGTCCTGAACATTGGGTCTAATATGAAATGTGGACCCATCTGGAAATGGCAAGGATGTTGACTGCTGTAGAGAATGTGTGCCCTTTCCTTCCTTTCTAACTTCTGGTGTGTTAGAAGTATCCTTAGAACTCCTCCACTTCTTGTCCTAGGAAGTGATCCCAGAGGCTATCTGCCCATGCATGGAAACACATTTTATATAATTGCCATCATAAGGGCAGAGTACTTTATTATCATTCCTGCTACACAATATTTAGCTGAAACTCATACTTACAGATCTGTGCAATTCTGTTAAATGTTTTTCAAATAGACAAGTCCCAGTCTGTATTTGCTGCTGCATCAGTATTTTTCTCTGCTAGTAAACCAGACTACTTAGAGAGCAACAAAACAAAAGCACGGTTACTACTCTCTTTAACTTTCCAGAGTAGCTGACATTTTTTTGCTCTATTCTTTAGGATGTAATGTTTACCTCAGCAGACTGAACCATACTTTTAAAACATGGGGAAGGCAGATGTGTGAATCCTGAATTGTGCCTCAGGCTCCTTCTGAAGCAGCAAAATGGGCTGAATTCTTCCTCTTGCCCTTCTCACATGCCTTTCACTTGCTGGAGAGAACACCTTACATTGTAGAGCTGCTGTCAGGTTTTTTCCTTGGACAAGTTAAAAATTTGCGTCTTACTGCCATCCTTATAAAGATAATGCTGATGTTTACCACTTGTGAATAAATGTACTGTGTCCATATCACGTGCCTTTGAATGCAAAATGTTCCAGCAGGAATCACACCCTGTGCAGAAGCAGCAGCAGAGCTGCAGCAGAGACCTGTTGCATGTCTAATTAGCTCAGTATCTCTGTGTGTAAATGTCTGCATGCACGTGTCAGAAAAGCTCTTGACATGACAAAGCCCCAGGACATCACCAGGTCTTGGAGAGAATTCTGCCTCCAGAGAGCTCTGCTCTCTGTTCTGCCCCAGACTTCCGACCTTCTGCTTAGTACTTCAGATAATGTTTGTGGTGCTCTGGGACTGGGACATGCTCAGAGCTGAGCTTGTCAAGTGCAGCTCTGGGGTCTGGGTACAGGGTTGGGTTTGGGTACAGCTCTGGGGTCTCTTGCTTTGTGTGTTCTGCAGTTCTTGTGATACCTCTTTTAAATTTTTTTTTTCCTTTAGGGAAATATTATTTTTAAAGGCCTTTCCCTTCAGTTAAAGCAGAAATTGTTAATATCGAAGTTATTTTACAGTTTCTAAAATTAAAGGGAATAAAGTAGAATGGCCAGCAGTGGCACTGTAACCAGTGCCACCAGTGTCTGTGTTGAGCAAGTTTCCACTCAATGCTTCACTTCACACTGACAGCTCTGCATCTGGACACCCATGTGGCAGAGCAGATTGCTGTGGTTACAGCTTGAGGGCCATTCCTGGGGCTCTGGCTGCAGTGACTGAGAATAGGAGGCATTTATATAATTCAGGAACATTCTGTCTTTCCTTGCCATGGAATATTCCTATGCTATTAAAATACCTCACAGTCCTTTCAGTGAGTACTGAATGCTTTGATTTCTGCTGTTCTGTGGAGGTGATGTGTTCTGGAATGTCTCCTTGCCTCTTCCTCCCAGATTTTGTGGATTTTGTGACTTTCAGAGAAGGAGCTGGAGCAGGATTGAGTGGTGGGTGACAGGTCTAGGCATTCCCATCTGCTGCTGGCCAGAGACTTCCCAGAGGAGCAGTGGGGAAAGCTGTGGCATACTGTGAATATATCAGTAAAGAAGAAAGAAGAGAAAAGACATAATTTCCTGTCTCAGTGAGGACCTGGCAAACACTAATAGTCCCTAAATGGAAAAGAAGATAAAAGGAAATTCTCACCTAGTTAATTCCTGTGGTTTGCAAACAAAACTTGTATAGCTTTTCTTTCAAAAAGACATTTCTTTATTTAAATATTGACCTACCATTTTAACAGAAGAAAAGGTCTAGAAAAAGGATTAATAATCTGAGATGAAGGATTTTGTTTTGGAATGAATGGCACATTTACCCAAAATTACATTTTGAGGATTTTTGTCCTTCTTTTTATTGTCTGAAAGATATTTTTACTTGGACTGGAGTTAATTGTTTTGTTTCAGCATTACAAACTGCTGCATCATTTCAGGGTGACACAAACAGGGGAGACTCAAATTATTGTTTATTAGCTATGGACAGTGAAGCTAAGGGAATTAATTCTTGGGCTTGGGATTTTTTTGTGCTGGTTTTCCATGCTTTATGAATTTCAGCTAATCCTTGCTTGCTGCTTGCTTGCATTAATCTTCTTTTTAAAGCTCTCTTTAAATGTGAATCTGTGGCATTTTGTTTGGGTTTTTTCTCTCTGTTTATTTGCTCTTTTAAAATTATTTCACCTACAAAATGTTGAAGCTCTTAAAGTATCACCAAGGAGAGGGAAATGTGGATCAGGACTGGGCCAGGCTCAGCTGCAGCATTCCTGAAGGTGTAGCTAACAGGAGACATGGACTTTTACAGAGAAATGATGACCAGCAGGGGTATTGATAGGTCACTTCAGTGCCAAAATTCAGTTCAGGGCAGTTTTCTGCCAACCAGTGGTGCCAGAAGCAATCCATGCCATGGGCACTTTGTAAACACACCAGGCTAAATAGGTGGAAGCAGCACACTGAGCAGGTTTTGGGTTGCAGTATCAGGAGATGAGGGAGGCTGCTGGGAGCAAGGAGCTGTCCTCAGTGTGGGTCTGGCTGTAGGGACCCAGAGCAGTGTGTGCCTGCTCCATGGGGAGGAGGAGATACCAGGAGATCCCCCCTGCTCTCACATGTTGCATGAAGGAAAAGCAGAAGGCAGCATGCCATCTCAGTACAGTCAGCCTGCTGTTATCCTGATCTAGCATGACAAATTGGTGTTCCCAGAGTGATGGCAGAGTAATCAGACTGTGACAAATGGTTTACTTAGTGCAATTTGTTTTCATTTGACTAAGAATTTCCGCAGTCTCAACAAAAGTTTCCCCCTGCCTGCACTCCCAACTGCCTCCCTCTAATGTCATTTGTATGGTGTTAAGAAAGGGACCTGTGCCCCAGAGGGCAGCTGGGCAGTTGGGAGATCACATCTCCAAGGGCCCTGGGCTTTTTGCAGCTGGAAGCTGTTGCTGGAGGCAATAAGCTTGTTAGGTGTGGAGTTAACCTCCATTAGCTACAGACTGTACCCTTCTTTTGCCTCATTCCTCACACTTGAGTTCAGCTACCTCCCACCTTTGAGAGGTCAGTTCCTGGTAGATGAAGAGTGCGTGGGATCAGAGGTTCCTGAAAAGGGTGAGTGTCAGTCTGGTACCTTTCAGTGTCTAAACCTGAGCCAAGTTACTGAACACAGCCCTGTAGCAGTGATGTGCCTGGAAACGGGGAGCAGGACCTACCTGAGGTACTGCCAGCCACAATTGCCCTGTGGATGACAGGACAGCTGTACAGCCCCATCCTGGGTCCTGGCACAGCTGGATCCCTCTGCCTTAAAATAAAAAGTATAGACAATAGGGAAGAACTGTGAAAAATTAAACCATGCAAAAGTAGTCTAGGAATTTGAGGATGTTCAGGTCCCTGCCATGCCAGTGCCTGCAGCTGGCTCTGGGATGTGAACCTCATGGCCTTTTCCTGCTCAAACATCAGCCCAGTCTTGCATAGGGCTTCTCAGTGCTGTGATGCACTGCACTGCAAGGTTAAGTCTTGGATGGTTTGACCTGCTTGGCTTTCATAGAAGAGAGATGAAAAATAGGTAAACTCCACACTGCAGAATTTTCCCTGTCCTATGGCAGAGAAGGAGTTGCCATAAGACTGACCTAGGAGCCTGCTCAACTTGGGCTTCTTATCTTCTGCTTACTCTGTTTGCTCTCATTTATAACAATTAGCTGTTTCTTTCAAGCACAATTCTTGCAGTTTCAGCAACCAGTGCTTCCCATGAGCTGCAGGAAATGGAGACCAATGCCTTGTGTAAAATAAAAGGGCAGTGGCTTGAGGGGACTGGAGCTGTGAGCTCTGCGCCATGGGGAAGGGGACAGAAGGGCAGGGCAGGGTCAGGCTGGTGGCAGGGCACCCCGGTGCTGTAGCCTTTTGACATGGCTTGTTGAGATGAACATTCTCCAAAAGCATGTCCCAGGATGGGCTTGGTGGCAGACCTGGCCAGCAGGCCTGTGCCATGCAGCTCTCCTTCAGTCCTGGCTTCTTTCCTTCTTGGTCTTGTTCAAAAGTGCATCACTGCCCTGGGGTTCTGCATGTGCTACTTCATTCCTTTCAATCCACCCCAAAGCCAGAAAAACTTATTTGAGGCCTTCTGGGGTGCAAGCCTTGCTTCTGGACGTGTGGTGAGTTCAGAGCAGTGGAGAAGTGATGGAGTCAAGGCTTTTCTACATCATGCTGCCTTCTGCCTGTTCCTTTTTGTATCTGCAGGCAGTTGTGTCAGGGTGACCTCAGTCAGGCTAATGGGGTTGAAATGCTCAGGCCACTCTCATATGGGAGTTAGATGTGACAGTCTATAAGATTCCCTGGGCTCCCAGGTCTGCTGCAGCCTCAAGGACTTGATTTGCCAAGTGCTGCATCAGTTGCTGCTCTGCTGCTTGTGTCCTTGTGCTACCACACAAATACTGTGATGCAATTTACTGCTGGGCTCCCCCCCAGGCACCAGAGACATCCATCATGGTCTGGGGGGCAGCCGGGACAGCCGTCATCCTGCACTTTGTCACAGTGGCAGCTGGGTCTGAAAAGAGAGCAGTGCCACTTAGAGAGCCTGGCAGTGTAATAGCTTTCCTTAAATGAAATTCCCACTCCCTTGGCATCCTGGCTCTGCAGAAGCCCCTGGAAAGTGCACAGTGGTGCCCACTGGAACACATCCCTGGCCTGGGCTGGAATGAGCTTTCTGGTATGTGCTCATACAACAAAATGACTTAAGCAAGAGTATTATCACAACATGGTTTTCATAACATATTAACAAACATAATAAAGCAATGGAAAATTACTTGCACTGATCAGACATCCTTAAATAGATCCAAATCATAGGTTTGACTCTCCATTGAAGGGAATAATTTATCAGCTGATTAAATCTGATCATTTTGTACAACGTGCCAGTAGTTTTCCAGTGCATGTTTTTACTGTCCATATATCTCCATTAGATTGATGGATTTGGGTGGTTCAGAACAGTATTAGTCAGGGAAGTGTCATGTGTAAGCAAATAAAGCTGGATTTATAGCATCTGGGCCCCATTCTTAGACCTCTAACACAAAACTGGGGTGCTGTTACATATTTAAATAAAAGCTGCTCTGTGTCTCACAGACCTAGGGAGAAGGAAAAAAGCAAACCCCAAACCTTCAATCACCAAATCACATCTTGCAGCCATGGCAGGTAGGGCAGGAAATTTGCCCAGAGCCCCAGTGCCCTCTGGGCTGCTCAGGGGGAGCAGAGGGATGCAATGGCCAGCAGGGTAGAACACAGTCTGCTGGGTTGGGAAGTATATTTCAGTGCTGAACACGCTTCAGACCCATCTTTTCATCTCCTCATCCTCCATCCATGCCTTGTGTCCTTGTCCTTGGCATGCTGTTTGCACCCACATGGGGATTTTCTGAATGTTTTGGTGTTTACTTTCCTGCATTTAAGTTACTCACTGGTCTCTTTTGCTATTTGGATATGGGACACTTCCCTTCATAACAGAGCAAAGTCTACATTTGGGTGCAGACTACTACATGGCTGCAGGACTTCTGGCAAGATTCAATTAAAAAAAATTACAGTTGTGCATAAAATGAATATCAGACACCTGGGGATGTCTTAGACAAAGTCTTCAGGGAAGTGCAGCATAACCAAAGGCCACGCTCAGCATGCTCACCTTGTCTGGTGCCACACACCACCAGCAGCACCTTTAGAGCCTGCTGCAGGATCCCAGGGGGTGGTTCCTGTGCCTGAGGCTGGCACCCTGGCCAGGATGGTGCAGAACTGCAGTGCCAGCAAAAGGAGGTGGTTTCCATACCCTCCCCATAGGAGCAGCTCACATTGTGGGAAGGAGAGGGCAGTCAGCTCTAAGAGGGTGATGAGGAAGTTGAATTGCTCTTTCCTCCCAAACAGTTGAGGTGTGCAGAAATCCAAATACAGACACTCTCTGGAGTTTTTGGCTGCTTCTTTTGCTCTAAGGGAATGTGACCTGCCAAACCTGGGAGCATTCAGTGCTTAGTGTGATACCCCAGTTCTGCTCTCATTTGAGAGCTCCACCAGTGAAAACTGTGCTGGCTTCTCTAGGAGGAAAGGGAGGAAAGTGGTATCAGACAATTTGCAGGGTTGTTTAGGTGTAGTTTAAAAGAATTAAAATGAGAAGGAGCAGGAGGCTGAAGCATTTGGCACGGGAGCATTTGTAGGGCCAGCTGTGTGTGTAGCAGAGGTGGTAACTCTCACCTTTTCTCTTCAGATTTGTAGCTTAGATGTCCCTCTGATCCCCAGAAGCCACCCTCTCAGTTTCTGACTAAGGAAGAAGGAAAACAGAGCAAAAGCACAGATTTTCTGTAATGGATCAAGACTTCAGGCAGAGAGAATAAGTATAAAAAATTAGTACATTTATCAGCATGTGAAACTAAGCATATGAAATATTCACCTTTAACAAGTCAATAGAGTCAGTGTTGGTGTTGTTACTTTGTACTGGAGACATTTCCTGTGTCTCTCTTAGAGTGGTGGCAGGTTAGAACCCATTTTAACAGATTTAATTCATCCATCCATTTAATAGAGACTAAAAAGCATTTTTTTCTCTATTATATTGTTGCAAGACTTCATCCCTGCCTGCACTGACACAGAACACTGACATCTGGAGGGTACCTAGGGAAACAGTGTTTTTTTGAAAGGAGAGGGTATCTCCATACACCAGAAACACAATTTCATATTTTACTCATTGACAGTGTTGCTTGTTACTTTAAAAATTGAAGCAGTTTCTGTAGCCACCTCCTTCTCTCACTCTTCAGACCAGCCTGGTCTAAGCATGGTGTGAGTGAGGGATGTAGCCAAAGGGGAAGAATGGCCAAAGTTTTGGATTTGACAGAGCTTTCTGCTGCTCACCTTTCTTGAGTAGAGCTGGACTAGCTTTTGTCCAAGCTTCTATGTAATTAGCACCACTGGCAACATTATTATTAGAGTTGTGTGGCTCTAGGTTGGCAAGCTCGGACATGCAGGGTTATTGTTTGGAGGCTGGAGCTGTGCTTTGCCACTTGCCACTAGTCTTCTCACAAGAAGAATTAACTCAATTCTTGGCTCAGGTCTTCCAGGAATGGACAGAAATGCTGCTCCACCACAGTTTCTTTTCTGGCTTCTTTGGCTTTTTGCATCATTAAATCAGCCTTGAGGATGCTCCCTGGGTTTTATTATTTATGCAAACTTGCAATTTGTCTTTCCTACTTGAAGGATCAAATGTTTGGCAGAGCTGTTCATCAGTTTGTGAGGAGCTAGTTAGTGATAAGGAGTTTATGTTCAGGTGTGTGGCCCAGCATGGCCCAAGGTTTTTTGCTGTGTTTTCTCTTTCAAGCCTGAACATGACCATGGATTTGCATGTGCCCCTTCTTTTACTAATGAAACAGTGGGATCAGAATCTTCTGAACAATGTTTTGTTGTCATCATTGGCAAAAGGAAGTTTTGGTAGTGCCATGACACTTCCTGACACTGTTTTACACGGCACCATTTGCAGCTGGAAAGGAGGATAGTGATGTGAGGGAAAATACTAGCTCTTACTTTTCCATGTCATCCCACACAAAGAAAATATTCCTTTTGAAACATACTAAAGGAAAATATTGCTAAAGCTGCAGAGCACAAACCCTGAGCTGTTTAGCAAGGCCAAAATACCAGATTCTCAGCACCAAGTGGGATGAGGAAGGTGCAACTCATCTCCCCTCCCTCAGGCTTTCTGAGGGCTGTGGAAAGGTGGACCACAACCACCAAGAAAGGAGTGGGGATATGGAAAACTTACCTCAACCCACTTACACCCCAGTTACCTGTATCTGAGAGCTGCAGCACTGCACTGATGAGTTTCTCCTAAGGACAGAAGGAAAACCTCCATTCCTACAGGGCAGCAATGTTTTTACCCAGTGCACACCCACAGCTGAGCTGTGGCATATCCCTGATGCAGTAAAGGCTGGGAAGGGATACTGCTCTTTATCTTCATTTATGACCTAAGGCTTAAAATATCTTCCTCAGCCTTGTGTATTTCTCCAGTACATCATCTAGAGCTTGGTCCCTTCAGTGGCCTGTTCATGCCACATTTGCTTTAGCACAACATTGTCATCTTTTAACATTGCTCTGAGGCTCATGGCTGCATGAAGCAGCACTGGGGGATCACAGGAAAGACTGATTTCCAAGAGCTAAACAATATATTATTGGAGAGCTCTGGAGGTAACCCTGCTCGAGCCTGTAAGTTTGCTGTTTGTGCCTTTACCCACTCAGAGGTTTGAGTATTTCCAGTAGGGAGAAGCAGTGGCTGGATATAAAGTCAGGTCCTAAAGTTTCATGAACAAACTAACCAGCAAATCCAGAGGAATATAAATAGTGCTGGAAAATCCAGACAGATATTTACTTTCAATCCCCCCAAAGTGGGGAGGACCTACTGTGTGGAATTCTAACTGAAAGAAAAACCCTTGATTTTTACTATTTATTGCAACAAAACTGAAAGCAGAGAGTATTGCATTTTCCTTCTGGATGCAACAAGATGACCTTCATAGCTCACTTGAGGCTCTATCTCTTCAGAGTTATGGGCCATTCCCTTGTTAGTGGTAATAAGCTGTGTTATATTCCTCTTCACACTGATGGGCTTTTTTCTACATAATGCCAGGGAACTTAAAAAAGAAGAAGGAAAGAATAAAGGTCAGTGAGTTTCAAAATGTGCTTTACTGAAACGGATATAAAAGGGAAAGAGCTTGTACCACTTCTCTGGTGACATATGTTATATTAACAAGCCATTCTGTTTTAAGCACTGTTTGTAAATGTTGTGCACACACAGCTTGGGATGGTTTTAGAGTGTCCACGAGGGTACCAGATGTTCAGGATAGACTGGGACAAAAATCAGGGGGAGGCACAGAAAGGGTGCTCCTTTACTACTGTGGAGCTTCACCCTGGCCATCTGAATCAGTGGCAGGTCCCAGTATCTGAAACCCTCCCAGATTTTGAGCTCTACTTTTGGAGAACCCAACCTGAATAACAGAAGCCTAGAGAGAGTATTATTGCAAGCCCAAGACCCTGTTGAATCTGATGCTGTGCCTTGAAATAACTATCAGAAAAACCCCCTCATCTCCCCTCTGCACTTCTGGCGTCCCAACAAGCCTATAATTAGCACATCCCTGGCTAGATTGGAAATTTGGAAGCACTTAATGAAGAAGGTCAGCCACCTTGACCAGGCTGAAGTTGCAGTTAGAGGACATTTGCTCACATGTTAATGTAGAAATGCAAACACTGTGGTGATGGCTGCTAGGATGGGACCCTGCATTCCATGTGGCTTCAGCCCCCAGGGCTTCCTTCTGTTTGGGGCATTTCCTTCTAAACTTCCTAAGGCAGGGTTTGTACCTTAGGACACAACTCCAGGTCCAGATTAACTAGAAATCCAGATTACCAGCCTCCAATATGATTTGAGCCTAACGCCAGGTCCAAGTCACATAATTCTTGCATGGCAAGTCCAGCATCTCATCCCCCACAGCTTTGGTGGTAATGCCAAAGCCTGTGTTCCCAGTAGGCCTTGCTTGGGAAGACAGTTTTTATAGGAGATGAGGTGAGGTTTTGATTTGGGGTCAGGACTGGGGCCTCAAGGATTTGGGTTGTATATTCTTGAAAAAAGGAAGTAGAGGAAACATCCTGTCTGCAATCTTGTTGGTGATCTAAAAAATTAACATGAATACTGTAACACCTTTGGCATATAGGAAGGGAAGGCCTCTATGTCTGGTTTTGCTACCATGGCATCTTCCTGGATGCCTCCTGTTTGATGTTTGTGGGCTGCAGGATGGCACTGGAGGCTACCTCCAAAATTACATCCTGTCTGGGAAGTGATGGAAGAGTGCTGTGGAAATTGAAAAAGCCTTGTGAATCCCTATAGTTTGAGAGTGTAATGCAGGGTTCAATGACACTGGACAATAAGTGCAAAACACATTTTTATTTATCTGTTTCAGTCTCTCAGACCACCATTGACTATAACAGAAGTAAAAGAAGGAACACACAGAGCAAATTCTCAAACCATCAGATTCTTTCATTTCTGGATCTCTTAGGTGCAGTTAATATATAATGGGAGAAAAAAAAAGTTCCTTGTAATAATTACACAGTTTGAACTGAAGCTTATGGTAGCAGTAGGGATTCTGTCAATAATGTGCATTATTCATAAAATGTCCTATATTCATAAAAAAGAAAAATGTGCCTTTAAACATTTATTTTTACTGTGTGTGTTTAATGCTAAAGATGATTATAGCACACAGCTCTTCACCTTAATTGTCTGGCAAATGTCATATTGTAAAAGTGAATCCCTCTCTTGCTGTTAGAATACCATGGCATTGTCATGCTGCCAAGAATCCCTGCAAGATGCTTAGGAGAGCACTCCCCATATAGCACAGTTTGTGAGCATTTTGTAAACCTTTCATCCCTCAGGGATGAGTGTTTTTTTTTATTCCTACTTCTTTACACCTGGAGAACTGAAGTACAAAAAAAAGGCCCAGATCCCCTATGGTGCTCAGGTGAATAATTCCCTCTGAGTTACAAGTTCATCCCACCAGACTTTCAGGAAGTGACTGACAGGAGGGTTGTGCTGGAAGTTTAGTTACCCTTAAAAATCAGTTCTCAACCAGACCACTTTTTTGCTTTCCCTTCCAGTCCTCTAGAGCCCTAAAGGTGGCTTGCCCACCAAGTGCAGAGCTGGATCTCCAGCAAGACATGTCCGTATTTCCAAAGGCATCAGTGCCAATTATTTTAACCTCTTCCCCCATTTGATTGCAGTGTTTGGTTTTGTTTTTACTGGGCCACACTGGTCCCTGGCATCCTGATATTGTGTTGGTTTAATGAAAGAACAAATGTGATAAGCTACTCCTCCTTAGGAGCAAAGCAGAGCAGAGTGAGACTCACAGCTCAGAGCAGCCAGGGCTGTCAGAGCAGAACCAGCACCTATGTGATAACACTGGATGAACAAGGCAGGGACAGCTGGGTCTTCTTCAGCATCTGACTGCCCATGAAGGTGCAACTGGTGAGGCTGCAGAGAATTTGTCAGGTCACCACTAGGAAAGGAAATTCAGGACCTCCAAACTTTTTGCAGGTGTGAACATTAGCACCAGGCTGCTGCTGGTGCTTTTTGCTGTTGTTTGCTGGTTGTCATTTAAAAACAGACCAAACAGAGCTATAGGCATCTCAGGAGATGCCTGATGCCTTGCAAGATCGTGCCCTGGGAATACGGAATCTGCTTGGGAAGGCCAGGACTGGGCTCTCTGCTTGGGGGAGAAGCAGGGTTTGTGTATGAATTCAGGAATGACTAAAATTCAGAGTGAGGTGACCAGTGCATCTGTTCATACCCAGAAGAAATCAATGCGTTGCACCTTTGTCAGCTGTACTAAATTGGTCATGCAGCTGCAGCCACCTGGGCCTGCCTGCTCAAATACAGAAATTGTACAGTTCCATCTCCAGCATCCTCCTTCTCACCTGGTGCACCTCTTCCCTTTCCCCAGCCCCATCCTCCCCTGCTGGCATATTTCTGTCTCCAAAGAAACTACTAAGGGAGAGAGACCTTTCCTTTCAGCATCATGCTGACTCCCTTTCTCCTCCCCTCAAGCTCTGAAATTAATTAAATGATGTCATGCTTGATTTTAACTGATTTGGAAGCAATTCATCACCCTTTTGCTTGTTCTATTAGTCCAAGCGATCAGCACATTAATTCATTTGTGAGACTAAGCTCAAGGGTAATTACAGTGAGGAAGCTTAATGCCTAAACTTGTTAATGTCTGTAATCAGAACTATTTCCTCAGTGTGGAAAAATTGTTAGACAATTACACTTGGATATGATTGCTGTGGTAGGCAGCAGAGGCTGTGTCAAGAGAGGAATAGCAGAAGCAAGCAGTGTGCTATCAGCAAATCCTTCTCTTTGCAATCCATCTTTCAGCTTGCCCCTTCCTCATGTTTTGCATTATTAATTAAGTTGAAAAGTCATCATCCTTCTCTCTTTTTCAGGTTCAGTTCTGTGGGGCACAGGATAATAGACACCTCTGCTTTTTCTTTTTTTTTCCTGATATAATTGTCACTAGCTTTTGCTTCTGGTGTCCTGGTTAATGAGCATAGGGAGGAATAACTAATTTCATAGATGGCACTTTACTTCCCAGTAGACTCAATTTTTTTTTCCTGTTCAACAATCAGTGCTTTCCAGTGAAGAGATAGAACTTTAAGACTGAGACTTTCCCTGTTTTGCCCATCTGGTGGACTCTTCATTAACCACATGGTGGGGAAGTGTCCTGACAGGGTGATTGTGGGCTTACTGTAAAGGAAAAGTAGCTGTTGATCAAGGGATCTATATGGGCACAGTGGCACCACACAGGCATAGCAAGAGGGCACAAAGTCTTTCTGAATAAGGACATTTTCTCTTATGTCTCCTCTTCTGACTGAGCTGTCGATGCCCTCATCTGACCAGAAAGTTTCTAGTGTTATGTCAGATATCTTAAATGTGGCCATTTCCTTCAGGTCAAGCTCCAGAAGGAAGTGAGAAAATTACAGCTACTTGTACAAAGATCAAATGTTAATGAAAAGGCACCAGCCCAGAGCGTCAGGAAATGCCCTGTCTTTGCAGTAACCCTGCACAGCCCCTGTGATACCCTGCAGTGTCACCTGGGGATAACAGCCTCATGTGGGACAGGCAGAAATACTGCACACTGCATGGATCTTCCACTGTTGCTGCATGAATCAAGCACTGTGGCTTTTCAGCTGGGGAGAGATTTTATTCCAGCTCAGCCTGGAGGTCCTCCAGTACACAAGGCACTGCACCTTGCTGAAACTCTCATTTGGGATAATGCCCCATACACTGATGCTCTTGAAAAGTGAATTTCTCAGTGTTTGAAGGAAAGCCTCTGGTTGTGCTGGGTTGGCAGCATTCTCAGAGGCCCCTGTGTTAGTCCTTAACAGCAGTCTCAGCCTCCTGTCACAATGAGACAGGGCAGGAAATGAGTTTATATTGATGTATTTTGCAGACATGGTGAAACTTCTGCCAGTCACAGCCACAAGAAATGCTGTCTGCTTTGATGGTTCCAGAGGCTGTCTACACCCAAAGGGAGGTATGGTGAGTCTAAAGTTTTTGTTCTCATTAGTGGTGCACATGAAGAATAAATGATTCCTTTTCCTCAAGAGAGCAATCCTCTCTGTTCTGCAGCTGCAAAGCAGCTGTGGCTCTGACCAGCTCCTGTCTCCACACCTGTATTAGCCTCTCCCTGCTTTCTCCAAAGCCTGTCATACAACAAAACCCTGCTGGGTTAAGGTCTGAGCCCTCTCTTAACAGGCATCTGTGGCACACTGATGTCTGAGTTTGCAATCTGCCATCCCAATGCACTCTTCCAGCATCTCACTGCCAGCTTGCCAAGCAGTGGAGCACAGCAGGTGGATTTGCTGGGAATGCTATGAAAACCAAAAAGATATCACCTCTTTGATGAGTTAAAAAGTGATGTAATTCAGGGCAGACTTACATATCTTCTCACCCAGCTTTCAGATCTGGCAATAGGGAGTGTGAGCACAACAGAGTGTGTGTCACAATTTAACCCAAACTCAGCTGCACCCAGTGGGACAGGGCAGAGAATAAGGAGAATGATAGTGAGGAAAATTGAGAGTTGAGGCAAAGACAGTTTACCAGGTAAAGCAAAAGCTGCCACAAACAGGCAAAGCAAAACGAGGAATGAATTCTCTCTTTCCCATGGGTGGGCAGCTGTTCAGTCATCTCTAGGAGAGCAGGGCCCCTTCACCTGTGATAGGAACTTGGGGAGACAAAAGGCCCTCACTCTGAATGTTCCTCCTTCTGCCTCCACTGCTTTAATGCTGAATGTGATCTGGGCACACAGTCTGGGATATCATTTAGGGGTTGCTGTCATAACTGTGTCCCCTTCCAGCTTCCAGTGCAGCCCCAGGAGCTCCTGCTGGGCTGCAATACGAGGTGATAACCTGCTCAGCCTGGGAACTCGGAGGTCAGGGTTTACTTGTTGGCTCTAGCACTTAGGCAAAGCATCTCCTGCTATCTTTTGCCTGCCTTGTGGGTTTAATCTAAAGTCTTCATTCTCCTGCTAAGCTCAAAAGCATTTTAAATCTGTTGTTCAGGAAGGCACTGATGTCTGGGATGGCTGAGCCCATTATACTGTCCAAGGTTTCCTAATCTTCCTTGTGTTGCCCTTGTTGCAAGGAGCAGCAGGAGACATATCTTGTGTTATGGATGTCATTCCTCAAGATTATTCCCAAATTACTGTAGATACCATTAGAAACTATTGAATAATAGCTTCTAAAATATCCACCTACTCCTCCTCTTTTTGTCTTTGTTAAAAGCTAAAGAATATTTCTAATGTGACAGGAAACATGCTCCATTGTTTCTCCATTCTGTTTGACTGAAGTGAAGCAGAAAGGTACCCACTGAATAATTCACTATTCTGAGTGCTGATAATTTTGGAGCCTAACTTATTTTAACTCTCACAGTTTCAGAGAGCCACCTGGTAAAGTTTTTCCATGCCATTAAAGCTCAGAGGGGTTTTGCCCTGCTTACCAAGAGAGACCCAGAAGAGTATGTGGATTCCAAGGAAATACACAATCCAATCAGCTGAATCATTCATGAGATTAATGTCTCCATCATCTCTTCCACGTTTGGGGGTTGGATGCCTAGAGATCTTTCTGCCCACCAGACTGCCGTAACCTCCATCACACTTTTGGCCAGGGTGGTGGGATAACAAATGTAAAAACAAACAAAAATGTTGCCCAGGAAGCCTTAGAACCAGACATTGGATTCATGTGGTGCCAGCAAAACCTGCTGAGCCCAGTGAGGGCTGGGGAGCAAAGCATCAGCATTCCCTTGGGCTGGGATGTGTCCCCATGCATCATGGTGGCAGGCTGTGCTCTCTGAGCTCTCCCTCCCACCTGCAGTGTTCAGGGACAGCTGCTGCTGCTCTCCCACAGAGGTGGTGGACACGTGAAAGCCAAGCTGCTGTGTGGATACAGATAACTTGGAGCAGGGAGGTTGTGCTGAGAACAAACTAGTGTGTGTCACCCTGATTCAGGAGGTGGAAGCTTGCTGTTGCCCCCCTGGCTGGGATGCAGGGAGTGGAGGCAGACCCCTGCAGCACTGGGGTTTACAGCCTCAGGTGTTTCAGCCTCTGTGCTGGGACACAAACAGCTGCTCTTAATCATTTACATTACTAATGCCTGGCTTTGATCCACCTGCAGGCTTCTTTGTAAATTTGTGTGACATCAGACCCTTGCTCACAGATTTCGGTTGCCACTGGTTATGGCTCAAAGAACCAAAACCCAACCCCTGTCAGTGAGTCATTTTTCCATGTCACAGATTTGTTTGTGCTGAAGTTGTCACATGGCCACGATGCAATGGTACAGAAACAGGGCTCAAACCAGCTGGAGAGCACAGGACTGTGGGCAGGGGAGTGGCAGCACACCTGAGGTCTCTTCCAGACAAATGATGCCTGTCTCCAGCCTCACTGGTGTGCACAGCTCTGCACTCACCAAAGCTGCCTTAGTGAGCATGTTTGGTGTGCCAGACAGACAGATAGTGTCTGTCCCTTCTGTGCCTATCCCCTGAGGGGTACATGGGGGTGTTGGTGCTGACCAGCCAGGGCCTGGCAAGGTCAGCTCACAGTTCTGCTGCCCTTAAGGACTTGGGAGCCAGCTCAGGCCATTGGTGACTGTGCACCAGCACTGGAAAACTACTCAGTCATTTGTCACTTGTCCTGCCTCTCATGGACAATCATTTTTTCCTTGAGGTCGGAGATAACTTCAGTCAAAATGAGTATGTTTTACTCTGCTTTGGAAACTATGCAAATGTAGTGCAAACATTTCACTATCTGATGCTTGGTATTTCTGCATAACCTGACAATTCTGCACAGAGCAGATAAAGCAGCAGAGAAAGAAAGTTCTTGCCTCATTTCTCTCTTCTGGCCAAGACAATACATCTAACGGCACGACACACAATCTGCCTGTCCCAGAAACACAAACAGCTCCTGTCTAAGTCTGACCAGTATTTGCTGGGGTCCTCAGAGGCTTTGTGGTCCCCACTTCCTCCCACAACTCCTGGCTCCTGGTTGGAAGCCATCACCACCCCACCAAACACTGGTTTAGCAAAGCAGCAAATTAGTCAACAAAGTATTTCCCAAACAATTCCTCTTTTCTGCTTCCCTTCTCTCTGTTCAGGTCACTCAGACCAAACTGGCCAGCATGGCAGTGCTGGGGTAAATGGCTTTGTTAGTGGGCTGGTGCCCCTGCCTCTGTTTGTTTGTCCATCTGGTCAGGGCCTCCAGGAATGCCTGGTTCAGCTGAGGGAATCACCCTGGAGTGTGCCCTGGCAGGGACAGGCTCCTTATGGCTTTCTCCTCATCTGTAAATCATGTCTTGGGGGCAGGGTGGCCTCAGTGTTCAGCCAGTTTAGGTGTGTGTCCCTAGCTAAGGTTTGTTTCCCTTGCTTTGGCAGGATTTGGGGGTGCTAAAGCTCCTTTGAAACAAAGCAATGATGTGGCACAGCACAGCTGGGCATCAAATTACCTTTGCTGTGTTAGGAGGCGATAGAATAAGGAAACAACTTCTCTGTGGAAAACTACTGCCATCCATGGCAAAGGAGGAACAAAGGTCAGGTGGTTTCCATCCCCAGGTGCTGCTTTGTGTCTCTCAGAGGCAGTGGTGTGCAGGACCACTCACCTGTGCAGGACTGAGCTGTGTTTGAGTAGCTGGAGCCTGCTGCTGCCAAGCTGGATTTCGCTGGAGCTGTGTCCTGTTGGCTTTCAGGCTGGCTTCCCTGTGCTGTGCTGCAGGGTCTGATGCCTTCATGGTTCAGCTTCTGAGGAAAGCAGGGGGACTCCTGCAGTCCAGAGCCCCTGTGGACCAGCAGGAGCAGAGGCAGAGGCACAGAAAGACACAGGTGCCAAAGCAGCAGGGCATGAAAGACTACAGTTGTCATGGACAACTTCTCATGGACTACAGTTGTCTGTTCATCCCTCCTCCCCACTCCTGGTTCTTGCTTTGCCAGGAACACACACTGGTGAGGAAGGTATGAAAAATCATGGTGATTTCTGTTCTGTGGGAACAAAGTATTTCCTTTGCTGTTATTCCTTTGTGCAGCTCTGGGCAAGGCCCTTGCAGGGGGCACAGCAAGGAGTGCCCCGTATGACAGGGACAAAGCAGAAAGGAAAATATGACTCCTTCCCCTGTTGCAATGATCTTGTTGACTTGCTGGTGCGTTGCACGAAGCCACTCATGCAGATTTTCTTTGCAAAACAGTAAAGGCTTGAGAAAATCAGAGGGGAGTGGGGAGGATTTATCACAGGGAGAGGAATTTTGCAGTAGTGTTGGCTGTTTATCAGCTGTTCCTTCCAGAGCAGTGAGCAGGCACAACAGGTTAGAGCTATGGAGTGTTGCCCCTTTGGAATTGCTGGCTGTCCCCTTGAGCACAGGCTTTGGACAGACTTGTGTGGTCAGGGTTAAAAACCCAGCAATGCCTTGCTCTGATGGGGAAGATGGGCTGGAATGGAGGGTTGCAGACAGCATGGAAAGAGTTTTCTTAGTATAATAATTTAATTTTTTTTCTAAATAATCACCTGCAAAGACTCATTCCAGCTCCCTGAGTTGGACTGCGGGCATGCTGGGGGACTTCACCCAGCTGTTCCCAGCAGTATCATCTCTTGGAGGTTATGGAGGCTCCCTGAGCTCTCAGGGGCTCTTTTAGGGGCTGTTTTTGTCACAGGTGTCCATGACTGCCCACACAATTCCCGTGTCTGCCTTATTGTGTCATAACCCCTGTGTCCTATGGCAATTTTCTCTGTGGCTGCTGAGACAGTCTGGGTGTTATGTGGTGGCCATGGACTGGGACATCTCCTTGGTGGCTGCACTGGAGGCAGGAGAGGGCTGGGACTCAAACAGCAAAACCCCAGGTGAGTGAGGAGCAAAGGTCTGAGCTGTTGTTTGATGGTTTTGCCTCCTTTCTGGACAACTTTTTAAATCATTTTTGCCCCAGGAAGGAACAAGCTTTGGCTGCAGAAGAGCAGATTATCTACCTGGGACAGGCTGGAGGGAGCAGGGAATGCACTGGTGGTGTCCCAACACTCCAAAATGTCCCTAGGTGGGGAATCTGTGTAGAGAGCTAAACAAAAAACCCAAACCAAAGCTCCCCCAACAGCACAGCCCCAAAAAAGCACCTCTACACCACCCTCCACCAAGTTTTCAAAAGGACCAAGCAAATGTTTTAGTTGGCTGAAGCCAAAATGCTCCTGGTTGTTCAGCTGGTAGACATTTAGTGATGTGATCTTAAAATGTCTTAGGAGGACACACTTCAGGAGAGGATTTGCCAAAACACAGGGATCAGGGGAGAAATCCAGCTGTTCAGGTAAGCTCCTCACTCACTGCCCTCCCAGTGCTGTTCTTGGCTGTCTCTTAGAGCCCTCTGTTTCTGCCCAGTTGGAGTGAGTGCCTGGAACAGCCTGTCCCACCACGGCAAGGGGCTCCCTGCAAGCCTGGCAGAGAAATTAGGCTGAGCAGTGTGCTGTAGGCAGGTTAAAGGATCCAAAGGAAAGCTTGGTTTTCTCTCTCCTGACTTTTCCCAGCTGCTGGCAGCAGCTTCCAAAATGTTTCCTGGCCCAGTTTTTGAGAGATGGTGTAGGAAATGCTCCTGAACCTCAGCAATAGCCTCAGCCTCATCAGTGGAGCTGAGCTGATTTTTGCTCACTGATGGTTTTTACTTTCTTGTTTTACTTTACATCAATGAATTGGAGGGCTTGCTTGAAGTGAGATGCTCATTTGGCCTCCTCAGTAGCTTTACAGTCCTTGTGTGGTTTGCAAAGTGAGTGCAATCTTTAATTCTGAGGCTCTGACTGAAATTGCTAAAGCAGCCTCTCCTGCTGGGAAGGTCCCAGGCCTTAACAGAGGTGTTACAGTGCCACCAATGGCTGCTTATTTTGCATTTGGAGAGAGCAAACCCAGTGCTGCCTCTGCAAACCTCAGAGAGCTGAACTCTGGCAGTCATGGGCCAGACTGAGGAGTGAGGATCCCCTGGGCTGCCTGGGCTGAATGGGGATGACACCCCTACTGCTACTACTACAAAAAAACCAAAACAAACTCCTCATGAAACCCCTGTAGGTATTTTTTTTCCTTTTAGTACAAAATCAACTTTTTTCAGTGATGAGGTGTCAGGTTTGAGTAACTCCATATGTATGTGCCCATGTGCTTCACGAGTGACAGGGGGCTGCAAAGAACTTCATCACTACTAATATGGCATTGCAAAAGCTAAACTGCTTTTCAGTGCCACCTTAAACACCTGAACTCCATGGCCTTTGCCAAGCTACTCTTAACTGCGGCAGGACTGTCCTCCCCCTCTCTGCCACCAGGAGTTGGTGCGGATATGCAGAGATAACCCAGGGGCTAAACGGCCCGGAAGAGGGTTATATCTCTGACACCCAGGGAGCTCAAGCCCCAGACAAGAATAAACGTCCTGGCCTGGAGAGGAAGGTGGAGAGAGGTGAAGGAAATACTTTTTTTTGACTGAGAGACACTGTTTTACAAACTATAAAAGATGCACGAGTTACCACAGAGGCAGAAGCCTTCTACACTCACANTTAACAAGTAGCAGAGGGCTTTAAATTAATATATTTCACTAGAAAATAAATGGTTCTTTTACCCTTTCCCTCATATTTTGGCCAGTTAAATAAAACCCACTTGGGGAAAAGGGGTGTGTGTTTGCATGTGTGTATGCATGTGTCTTAAAACTTGTGTTGCTCATTTCTGAAGTGTTGCTGAAGTTCTACTGTGACCTGTTTGATTGTGAAGATCACAGTGATGCCAAACCCCTGCAGCAGGCACTGTTTCCAGTGCATGGGGCTACACCAGCTGCAGCCTTGCAGTGTGTGTGTTTCCCTGGGTGTGCATCCAGCCTTGTAGTGTATGTGGCTGGGCATGGAAGGGTGGTCTTGCAGCAGGGCTCTTTCTCCTCCCCTTTCCCCTCCTATGGAAAATAGACCTATTCCTGACAGCTCTGAAGTGTGAATGCTTAATTACATCACCCTAACCTGCTTTGAGGAAGTGGTGTTATTACACACAGCTCCTGCTCCCTGAAGGCAGCAGGGAATGTTCCAGCATTCCAGCACTCAGAACTGTGTGTGTCTGCAATGACCTTTCCAGGCTGCTGGGGATAAAATGTTGGGGATAGAACAAACTCATTGTTGAAACAAAGAGTTGCAATCCAGGGAGATTGGATTGTTTTAAAATGCGCCTGGAAGAGCCAAATGACCTTTATGGGTTTCTAGCTAAATTTAAAATGCTTTCCAGAGGCCTGGCAATGCAGGGCAATGCTCAGCAGCCTGTGAGGCAGGCTGGGGGCACTGGGACCACCTCGAGTTAGGGTGTGGGCCAGAGCTCCTGTGTGGGAATTAACCTGTGGCTTTGGCAGGGAACGCCTCAGTTAAATTTCACAGGTCTGTGTGTGAGTGATGGGTTTTAAATGAGCCACAGGGTGGGCACTGGACTGAGGGCACCTGGCAGCACCTAGGGGGCTTATTCAGCCCTTCTACCTATTCAATCCCTGAATAAGACCTTCTGAGGGAGTGGGGAGGATCTCCAATGTGTTTTCCAACTCGATTTAAAGGTGCAGCTGCCAAAGGCAGAGCCAGCCCTGCCCAAGCTATGGTGCCAGGGTGTGAGATGAAGGTAGGTAGGGGTGGGGCAGTGCCTGCTGGCATAAAGGGGTGTGTGGCTCTTTGGGTTGGACTGTGTGTATGCACTGAATTAATGTGTCTAAGTATACACATGTATCATTCCCCCATGCCACCCTCTACATCCTCCAGCAGTGAAGCTGGGGAGATAAAGCAACCCAGCTGAGCCAGGGCAGCAACTGGACACCCAGTGAGGAAGCTGGGGCACAGGGCACAGGCACTGACACTTCATGGGCTGGGAGTTGTTTAAAAAAAAGAATTAAATGCTCAGTATTGCACAACCCTGGGCCTGTGGGGATAGGGCACACACAGAGGGGCCTGGGATGTTCAGGGAAGAGGGGTACTGCTGGAGGAGCTGCTCCAGCTGGGGTTAGGTAGGCTGTGATCCCCGTGTGTGGGGTGTGTGTGAGATGTGTGAGGTTCTGTCTGTCTGTCTGTGTGCAGGGGGACTGTGGGATGTTCTATGTGTCTGTAGGGTGTGTGCCTGCCCCAGCTCAGGGCCATGCCAGGGCTTTCCATGGACACAGGGACTCTGTGGCTCTGGGAGCACTCAAACCACCTCCCAAGAGACTTCACACATCTGCAGAGACTTTGTTTTATATTTTATTGAATTTCATTTATATTAAATTAAAAATATATTTCTGACAGATTCATGTAACAAAAAGGCAGAACAGTTTTCAAATTGTTCAGCTGGGATGAGCGTGGGTTGATGCAAGGTGGGTCGCAGTCTACATTTGCCTTAACAAACAGATAAAGCTCTACCCCAAGGACCATGAGGAGAAACTCTGGGCTGCACACGGGAGTGGGGAATAGAACCACACAAAGAGAAGATCCACAGGTTTCTTCCCAGCTTCCAAACAAGACAAAAGGGAAGGGAAAGAAAAAAACCCAGAAAAAACCCGAGAAACCATGAAAAGAAGGGAAATTATGCTAAAATATGTACCTAATATTAACCCAGGTCAGTAAGTATTTTAACAGTGTGTAAATCTCAACAGCTAAAATATGAGAAAGGAAAGGTTAAAGTAACATTACGCCACACACGATTGGCATACCCTACTGTGTAAGCAAGTGCAGAAAGTCTGAACACACCACAATAGTGCTAAAACACAGAATCACACAGAATGCTGAAAATGGTACTTTCTAACCAAAACCAGAGGGTAGGAAGGGAGAGAAAGGAAAGGGGAGGAGCAGCTTAAATCACAAGCAAATTACCTATATACAAATCAACCCTAAGGACAATTATGTTCCAAACAATGGTGTCCACAAGGAAAATAAAAGCAACATTATCCTTATTTACAAATGCAACTAGCTGTGTCTTTAACAAGCTATAAAAATACTATTCACATTTTCAAAGTAACATACAGTAGGTATTGAATTTTTTTTTAATTTTTGTTTCAGAAAGGCAGCTAACTCTGAATGCATCACTTTGCAAAAAATGAGTGTCTTCCCCAACATGCTGACACTTCTCTTCCTCTGAAGGTACTTCATAAGGCAGAAGTATTGTTGTTTTATGTGGTGGCTCTTTCAGAACACAGAGAATTGACAGAAACCCAGAGCACCCCATCTGTGCTGCTGGTTCCTCTGGGCTGGACTGTGCTGGCATCGTGATCAGGAGTCACCAGGAGCTCAGTGCTATCCCAGTGTCACCTCTCAGGTGGGAGTCTTTGATCCAAGGGGACAGGAATGTCATACCCTGAGCCTGAATTTGAGCCTCATCTGAAAAGTCAGTGGTCCAAGACCACCAGGTCAGGAAATACAATTTGGCTATCTGTGTTCTTAGAAAGAGACTTCTTTCCCCCTCAGTTTCCCTTCCCTATACAAGGGCTTACACCTATTTAGCAATTTCAGCTTACAATACTGGGGAAGCAGCAAAAACTGGGCAAAAGAAGGGATTAAAACCATTGTGAATAATGTATTGAATGGGTACCAATTTCCATTCTTAAAATGCTATAAAAAATGACCACTTTTCTAATTCACCTACATTTTCCTCTTGCATTACCCCACCATAAGTACCCCCACAAGTAGCCAGTACCTCCCCCCTGTCCCATGCCCAGAGGAACAGTGATTTCATGCATTCAAAGTTAGCTACCCCCTACACAGCTGCTCATTTAATAATCGACCCATTAACAGCAGGACCAGTTTATGCTACATATGTCAGAGTACCTTACCTCGAAAGAACAGCATACATATCTACACTTAAAAAATACCAGTCACAGTTCCCTACTGTGGTTATCCCAAAAGGGTTTAGTCTTCAGAGTGCTATGGACAATACAGTGTTTCCTCCTAGGAGAGCTCAAAGGTTGGGCTGCTGGCAGATGGTGCTCAGTGATAGCTGATGGCTCTGTGTGCCTGTGGCCCTGGTCACACCTCAGCCAGCAGCCTGAGGGTGCTGGATGAACCCCTGGAGGGTTCCTTCACAGCACCACTGGAGCAGGATTTCATGGCTTTTTTATTGGCCAGTGGACAAGAACTGGGACAGAACTACTCACACTGCCTAACGCCTTACAAAACTTCCCTGAAAATCCCTCTCTGCCAAGGTCCACAAAGCTCACTTCTGAAATTAAATAATTTTAAAAAGGAAAAAAAAAAAACCAGCTTTGACTCTTCTTGTTTTCTGTTGGGATGTCCTTGGGTGGAAGGGGTGGAAGGGGTCCCTCTGGCTCTGGCTGGGGGATCAGACTGGCTACAGTTCAAGCCCCACTGAGTCCCACCACCATTAGTCAGACCTGAACACTCACAAAGCTCCCTAAAAGGTGCTCTGCATTGTCCAAACTTCCAGCCATTTCTGCAGCACCACCACCAACAGCCTCACCTGCTTGTGATTTCCTCAAGGACAAGGAGCCTACCATCAGAACAAACCACTATTCCACATAGTGTCAAAATCAACTTGTGCTAAAAATAACATTAAAACTAACATGGAGACATGATTTTTGGATATTTTAGAGTAGTGCTTCTAACCACATAGCTTTATTTTTGTTATTTATTCCCAGTCTGAAAGGCCCATTTGTAACACTGACCTTTTCCATCTTTATAACAAGCACTTCGCAACAGGCAGAAAATAAAAATGAGGGAGTCCTGCAAACACAGTGGTGCTGCTCTGAGGCTGCTCTGTGGGACAGCTGCAGTTCCCTGCTTGATGGAGCACAAGCACTACAGCCAGCCACCCTACCCCACCCAGCCCTGGCCTTCTGAAAAAACCACCTGAACCCAGATCCAAGATGTTTAAATAACCACAGATGAGCTGTTTTTCAGTAGCAGAGGTCAAAGATCCACAGGAGAGAGGCTCCAGCAAGTGACAGCTGGAAGTGAGAAGGTGCAGAGACTTCTGGTGCCACCACCTTTTGACAAAGGGAAATCAAGGTGATGTTGTCCCCTCTGAGGTGCCCTCTAAGAGCCAAAGTGGCGACTGAAAACTGCAGGCCCAGCTCCCATTATTCTAAAGCCAAAGAGCTTTCCAAGCATGTAAACAACTTTCTGAGCTCCACAGTGCTGAAATGTGCTTGGGAAGCTAGGATGAAGCCCTGAGACACTAGCTGTGCAGGGTGAGGGGAGCAGCCAGCCCTGACTCATGGGCACTGCCCAGCTGCCAGCCCTGGGCACATCTGGTGCTTTCCTCCTCTCTGAAGGGCTGGCACACTGCAGTGTAAGTGTCCCTGTGGGTGCTGCCCCTTCTGTAAGGACATGCCTGCCCAGGGTTCCTGGGCTGCCAGGGAAACACAGCTCATGGGGATGTCTCCAGTTATCCTGGGGAATTACCTGACCAACAGCCAGTGTCCTCCTCAAAGGAGCTCAGACAGTCCCATCGTTCTCTTAGCTGCCCCCATCACCTACACAGACACACCTTTAGACAAACAAAGATTTTTTCTCTAATACCTGATTCTCCACCCCCCAAAAACCAAGCTCTATTTCTAGGCAGAGTCACCTCATGGCTTATACTTCTCTCCTGTGCTGCCCAGCTCTGCCTAAAGCTATGGAAAGACTGGATCCACAGAGTCAGGGCTGGGCTGCTCTTCCTTCCAGAGCTGCCACTTCCTCCTGGGCTGGGATTGGTGGTGGCTGAGGCTGAGATCTTTAGTGGAAACGGGTGTCAGATCATTGCATATGAGTCTTGGAGTCAAGCAGCATATTTTCTACCAAGGAAGTCGTACATCCAGGGGTAAATCAGCATTTCATTTTACACAGAAAAGGATTTCAGGCTACCTGAAACAGACCTACGTGGTGGCTTCTATTGCAGATTTATTTCCCTCTCTTGCTACCTGAGAGAGACCACCTGTTTGAAATATAATTGTAAATACCCTGCTACATCTGAGCCAATGGCCATGTAAAAATCCCTCCTGGCTGTTTTGCAGAAAAAGAAAAATCTGAAAAGATCTGAAGAAGTAAACATAAAAGTAGTGGTGTCAGCCAATTATATTTCAGTGAGTCAATCAGTGCCACCATCCATGTCTGCTTTCAATAACCCTCAGGTAGATAATAACAGCTAAGACAAGGATCACTGAAAGACATCAGGAAAAATAAGCTGTTGTTCCCTTTCCTTTAGCACATTGCTTTGTGCCTGGGACAGCGGCTGATCCACATGGGTGAAAATATGCTCTTGAAAAGTTGGTCACTGTTCAGCTGCCACACAGGCTATGACAGGAGGAAGGAGAACAGTTATAAACAGAAGACTGCATTCTAAAACCCACAAACCCCAAGTGTGCTGTGCACAGATACTTCTGCAGTACCAGACAGTGAATTACACCCAAAGTACTTCTGTTGATTCACTCACCTGCTGCTTTGTGCTGACAAAATGCAGTTTGTGTGTGGATAAATGCACTTTAACCTGTCATTATGCATTAAAGAGCTTGGCCCTCATCTTTCATCCCATGTGATCCCAGCTGAATGCTTGCCATGATTTTGCCATGTGCACTTGCCCAGTTTCTCTCACCAAGCCAGTAAGGTGAGCATGTGAGTCAGGGACAGCCAGGTGTTTCTCCTGATCAGATTAAAGCAGGCAAACAGTTCTGCTCTCAGTTTCCCTTTCTATTTTTACTTTAGCCATGATTAAACTATCTGTTGCAAAGAGGCAAAACCTGCCAGCACAGCTCAGAACTTCTCTTCCAGAGGAAAGGGGCAGGGTTCAGATCACAGCTGCTCTCTGGGTTGGTTCAGCAGCAGCCTCAGCACCACACAGGCCCATCTGTTGGGCAAGGGCCGGTAACTGGCATGTTATGGAACTAAAGGTTGCAGTTGCAGTTTTGGTTACTGCAACTCAAACCAGAAGCTCAGGAAATAAAAAACCCCTAAATTGTGAAGCTGCAGCGTGTGGAGTTCTCCCTCACCCCGAATCACTGTGTTCACTAAGCCTCTGCCCATCCTCTGCTATCCCAGACCCCACCTAGCACAGCTCTGCATGGCTCATCCTGGCTGCCAGGCAGAGCCTAAGCTCCTGTTCCAGCTTTCCTGCTGCTAAACTTGCAGGAACCTCTGCATTTCCATGCTACTTAATATATTATAGCATACTCACAGTCAACAAATAAAATTAATAAATAATTCAAGCCTTGTAAGAAATAAAACGTTAAACTGTTAAACCCCACCAGTATTTACAGTTGGATTATTCCATGGGCTTGTTTCTAACATAAGCACTGCTTCATTACCAGAGGAACAAACAGGCCTCACCTTGTGTGAGCAGCTCCATCCCAGTGCCTGGCTCTGGAGATGTGCCTGCCTCTACCCCAGCAGCTTTGAGTTCGTCTCTGAACTCAAGCATGTGAGCTGCATCAGCATTTGATTTTATATTTTTTCTCCACTAGGAGTTACTCTATTACAAGACTTGTTCAGGGACAAATCAGCCTTTCTCCATCCTCCCTATGGTACTGCAGGCAGCTGCTGTGCTGAAAGCAGACACCCCCATTCCTGTGCTGGTCTCTGTCCCCAGGCAGCTTGGCAGCACTGTCCCAGCCCAGCAGACCTTGGCCTGTGTGTCAGGTGACACCCTGTGAGCAAACCCTCCCTGGAGCAGCCATCTAGGGCCTCATGCCCCTCTCTGTGCCACAGCCCCTACCCAGTGTATGCCCCTGTCCCACTGGGATGGTGAGGAGCTACCAGAGGCACCAGAAGAGGCCTCTCAGTACAGGATTGTATCCATCTGTCCCATGACAGTGGGCTGCTGGCCATTTGGTTGTATTATCACAAACCACCTTGACCCAAGATCTCCTTTTACCAGGTCAAAGATCTGTGCCTGTTCTTGCTGCTTTCAGAACTTCAGCTATGTACCTCTTGTACACCTGATTGCAGGTGGCCTGGACACACCTGGTGCTCAAAGAGCGAACCAGCCTTGTGATCACACACAGTTTGTTTTCCATCTACAAGGGTAAAAACCCAAGCCAGGTTTAACACCTCTTCACACCTTTGTCAAGCTGACTCTCAGCCACTAAGCTTCAGGTAACTATTGCTTGTTTCTTACTCCTTTCCTCTGCCTCTCTAAGATTAAAGGTGGCAAGCTGTTGGGATGGCAGGAATTTGGAGGAGGGTGATGCCATTTGCAGCCCCCTGGTTGTTGCTGGGTTTGTTGCCAGGTCAGGTCACCCCAAAGACCTCGATCCTAACAGAACTGAAGGGCATAATCTGAACCACTGTTGCCTCACCCAAGATTGCCATCCTCCAGGTATTGTTTCTTCCCTTTAAAAGCCTTGATGGCTAGAGACAGGCAGATCTCCAAAGGTACCTAATAGTTCTTTAAGATGTTTGGAGGGAAGGAGGCTCACAAATGCTCTTACACACACAGTCTGGGTGTGCCAGGAGCGAGCCTTAGTGTCTCTGGCCCTCAAGCCTCTTTTCCCAGCTCCATCTGCCCCAGGTCACTAAAAACGTCCAGAACTCTGGTTTGAAAGAGATTTTCAAAGAGGAGCAGGTCAAGGGGTGCCTACCTAAAAAATGAGGTTGACAAAAGCAGAACTAAGTGCAAGGAGACTGACTCATACTTATTTACATTTTTGACAGAAAGCTCTGCAAATCATGCACATTTTGACTTCTCAAACCTCATATGCACTGTCTTCTGTGCCAGAGTAATCCTCTTTTTAGAAAAATGGTATTCTGTGCTGTGCTGCAAGCCAGAGCACGACATTTGACTCCCCTGATCCTTTCCAGGGCTTGCTCTGCTGTCCTTCATAGAGCAGCAGGAAGAGCTGGCTTCTTGGTCACTGTATTCTCTGAAGCAGTCACTGCATCAGACTCTCACAAGTGGCAGACATTGTTCCAAAGACTTGATTTGCTTCATTTTGGCATTTCCACAGTCATCCTTTACATATAATTATAATTTCTTTTTTTTTTAATTTAAAATTATTATTTTGTATTTTGCTGGTCACTTCCATATTGCTTCATTCAAAATCCAGAAAACAGTTCAAATAAAATCAGAGGTTAAGTGCAAACTAACTTTCCAGTGAACTGCTATGTGCGTTTTCTCCAGTCCAGTGTCTCTCTTCCAGTTTAAAGGACCCTTCCCACCCCACCCCACAGAACATCAGTGACCCCTATCAAACTCTTCAGTTCTCTGTCTTGTCCTCAGTGTTGCCTGACAGCATCCCCAGCTCCCTTCATGACCATGAAGAAGAAAAAGAGGGAAGAATTAGAGACAATCTTTTGAAGTGTTTATAGTCAGCAGGTATAAAACAGGAAAGCAAAGCTTTTGGCATACAAATCTTCATTTCTTGGCCTGCTTTTTAGCTTCAAAAGGAACATATTGGACGTGTGGTTTTGTTACTCTCTTTTGAAAGGTATTTTGTGTTTAAAGTGTTTGTTGTGTTGGCACACATACAAAAATGGTCATTATGTCAGGTACCAGTTCTGAGCAAGAGTCTCTGTGGCTGGTAATTGGCACAAAATCATGGTGTGGCTCAGAAGCATGGTCTAGCTGTTTGTGGGAGTCACATCATCATTTCTTGGAAAGCCACAATGAAGATCAGAATGTTTTTGAAAATCTGTGTTAGCCATTTTCAGTTGCTGGGATAGAAAGTGTTAGGGAAAGAAATTGGATTCTCAATCTCAATTACTACGCTATCACACAGGATATAAAAATTGTCCATTTTTCACCCTGATGGAAATTGAATGGAGATTTCCAGGAATGCTGTACAGACTCTCATCAGTTCCTGCTGAAAGAATCAGCCTTTCAGTATCTGGTTGAATCACTGAGAACAAGCTTGACAGCAGCACTGCCACTGGCCTTTCCAGGTACCACCTGGCTTCTCTGGGTATCCAACCCCCTGCATCTGCTCAAAGTGGGAAAGGCCAGCTTGTACACTCCTTCTTTCAGTCTCTTTCCTTTCTTCCTTCCTTCCTTCCTTCCTTGTTCCCAACCCAATCTGCAACCAACTCCAAGACATCCTTTCACTTAGAAATATCAAAAATGAGTGAACTGGCAAGAAGAGGAAGCTCATGGGAGAAAGAGAGGGAGGGAGGATGAACAAGGGCAGGGAGAAAGGGAGAGTGAGAGAGTAAGAGTGAGGCAGCTAGAAGAGGATGCCTTTCCACTTCTGTGAGAGCACAGCCACTACACCACGGTGTTGCGGTGTCTGTAGGGCGGCGGGGGCAGCACAGTGCCAGGCTTCAGGGAGAACTCGGAGAGGTATTCAGGATTCTCTGCCACTACGGGCCGGATCCGTCCGTTCTGTTTGTAAAAGTATTTTGTGTTGTACTCCTGCAGGTAGTCTGGGTGCTGGAGGCTGCTGCGTGGGGGCAGGCTGTGGTTCCAGTAGTCTGGGTTGTCAAAGGCCTTCTTGGCTTTCTCTGGCAGGTTGTTCTTCAGATACTCGGCGCTTTGCAGGGTGCTGGCGAAAGTGTTGAGGTACAGCGGCTCGTTCACGTACTCGTCCTCTGCCTTGGGCTGCCCGTTGGGAGCACTGTGGTACTCTGGGTTGTCCACAGCTTGCAGGTCTCCATTCTTCCGCCGGGAAACAAACGGGTTCTCTTCCACTGGGTTCAGGTAATCTAAAGGAAGAGGAAAAATAAGTCAGCCAGGAGCGGCAGCAATCCATCCATGTGGCATCGTGTGACCAGGAGCTGCACTTCGACTAGAGTACCCTCCACCTCAGCCATTCCAGATGGGATCAGGAGCCAACTGTGTTGAACACACACTTGTGAAAAATGAAGTATTTACAAGCTAAACAGACAATATGAGTTAAAACAGATACCTTATTAAACATGCTGGCCAACTAAACTACAGCTCTTACTGAGCCACAGCCCATGTGCTCCCCTGGACTTCCTCTCACTATATGATCAACAGAGCCAAACATGCTTACTGACTTCTGCCTCTGCAACCTTGGACCTGTTAGCAAACCCTCTGCTCTGCAGTCCTTCCATCCAGAAAGCTCTGTAGGAACCTTAGTTAAGCCTCTCTGCACAAAGCCTATCCCCAAGGGCTAACTTTTAAGACAGCTTAATTTCTAACGGAACAATTTGCCTGATTAAAAACCTTCCATCCCTGAAGGACAAAGGGCCTTGAAGCATTATGAAAAAAAAGTTATACAAATGAGCCCTGGAAAGAGAACAAAAGAGCCTTAGATCAGCTGCAAAACAGGACTTGGAGCAGGTTGCAGTTGCCTCAAACCACTTGCTGTAGATTAACACCCCGTTTGCAGCAGCACAGTGCTGCTCAAGGGCTCCGCACACACCTCCACACAGTCCTGGTGCAAGGGATCATCTGGTTTTATCCAGAATGGAGCCAAAACTATTAGAGGCCAAAGTTCAAGACCCAGTGAACACCTCTGAACCTGCAGCTGACACTGAATATGAGCTGAACAGTGGGAACATTTTTGTTTTAGTCATGACAGCCAAGCAGTGCTTGGATTTGAACCCTGCAGCTGGCATGGAACACAGTGTGTGGCCACACCATGACAACACTGGCTCTGTGCCCAGGGAGTCAGGAAGGAGCTGCTTTCTCCTGAGCTGCTACTGCCACGTCCCTGAGGGCTCAGGTGGCTCTTGCAGGACTCTGAGGATCCCCAGGGTGCACCTGTACACCTGTACATATCTGTGGGCTCACACTGGACGTAAATTAATAATGACACATCCCCTTACATGGAAATGACTCCTATCATTATTTAAAGAGGAAGAAATGGATGAGGGCAAGCTGGGAATTGCAGCATGCTGAGCCAGCACAGATTTAGGCAATCTTCCCCTTGCAGTGATGCTCTCTTTAAAGCACATCTTGTTCTTTCAATCCTAGACTTCTCTTGGGTATAAAATGCCAGCTGTGTGTATCAGTTCTGTGGTAGGTTCAACATGACATTTAACCAAGCACAATGCCAAGAATAAGAAGATCAATAAACAAAGCAAAGTTGGGACTATGGCTGGCCAAAGATAGATCCTTTCCTTGGAAATAACTGAAGGTTTGTGTTTGGATAAGAAGGAGGCTTGGCTTTTTTTCATTCCTCTTGTTATTTCTCAAAACCAAAAAAGTAAAAGGGTGAATTACCAACTTTGACATACTGGCACATTTGGGCATCTCAAAGTAGAAAATTAAGGAGAGAAACCCAAATTTCTGTGTAAAGGAATATTAACCTAGTCAGAATGCTTCAACCTGGTACTTAAATAAGGCCATTTTTGATGAAAAGCTGCTGTTGTACAAAGAGAAAAAATGCAGCCAGGCTAGAGCAGGAGCCTGTCTGGAAAGGCAGTATTTTACCTGTTTTGGGTTTGTCTCGCATCGGGGTCATGTACCCATCCTCATCCAGCTCTCCTCGCACCACCCGCTCGGGAATGAAGACGGTGGGGTCCGCGCTGTACCTCTGCGTGCTGCTGTCCTCTTTTGCCAGGGTTGCCACCTGTTTCTGCATTGTGCCATTGCAGCAGGTATCTTCAAAGATCTCTGCTGTGGCCCCTTGAGCAGCTGGGGCTTCTGGAATGATGCAGCCCGGAGCCCTGTACGGCATTGGCACCTCCGCAGCATAGCCACCATCCCGGTACACAAACTGGTTCTGTTGGAAGGAAGAGCACAGCATGGGAGAGGAGGCTCCTGGGAGGAGACGCTTCATCAGCAAGGCATGGCTGTGCCTCCTGTGTCTGCCCTGCCCATCCTGTGCTTCCAGCCTTTGCTGTGGACCCACAAAGCATCCATCTGCTCGGCGATGCTCAGTGGGGATAGAAATGGGGCAGGAAACTTGTTTCCTACTAGGCATGTGGAGGCTGGGCACACAGAGCTGAATGTAGTATTTCCTCTTCTATTACTCTCGCAAGCTTCCCTGATTTCTGATCAAAGCCCTTTAAACCTCATGTTTGGGAAATGTCCTCCTGATTAGGGATAGAAACCACCATCCTCTCTGTTTATTCCTGGGGTGATACTTTCAGTGCATCCTGTGGTGAGAACCATGGGGTCAGCCACACCATGTGGAATTCTATCAGGAAATGCATTTCAGGCTGGTGAGCTGTGTTTGTATTCGCACCTCAACTCAATGGTTCAACTCAGCCTACCATTTTGCTTGTCAGCCCAGGCATGAGAGGAACTTTCAACATCATGACCTATAGATAGGAAGGGAAGATGTACAGATACATCCAAGCCTTTTACCTAAATGCTTTTTCAAGAAAAATTGTCAAAATTTTGAGTGTGGGTCCTTGGCATTTGCACACAAATCCAGGCTGAGTCTGGAGATTTTAACTATTTGATTCCTTATATATACACTTCGTTATCTGTTGGCTTTTGGGTCATTTATGCAGGAAAAAGGAGTTTGAAAATCAAAAAAGGTAGTGAAGAGAGGAGGAAAGCCTAAAGGATGAAGGCTGAATGTGAAATACTTACTCCTGACATAGGGGTGTAGGCAGGAGGAGGGCAGTGTCCAATTTCACTCTAATAGGAGAGAAAAGTGGATGATGGATACGTAACAAGAGGTCACATGAATGACACAAGTCATGTATGAGCTAATTGGGAGCAACATGCACATCAGTGGGATTTCCTAACTGGGCCCAAAATCCACAATCAGTCAGGGCAAATGCCTCAGCCCCAGCATCAGGCAGAGCCACTGATCCCACCTGGGCTTGCTGTGAGTGAGTGAAGGCTGTAACAGAAGGGGGAACATGAGACACTTCACCAGCTGTTACTTTTTTAAAGAGAACAGACACCAACACATACTGGATACAGACTTTGCAGCAAACCTCCAACTTCACAAGTTGCTTATGCAAAAGGATTATTTGGGACAACTGGGAAGGTCCCTTTAATCAGGGAACATCTTGAAAACTGGAGATGCTGTGATTACCTCCAAACCCCTCCAGATTTACAGTCCACTTGTAATGACACATGGGCAATGACAGGTTACAATGCAGAATGTGTTAGACAAATGGATAAAAAACCATCTCCTGAGCCTGCCAGATGCTACTTTAAAGCCTTACTGATGGCTCTGAGACACTGCACTGCAGGAGACTTAACCTGCCTTGTCCTCTGATTTTGTATTTACTTGAACTCAGGCCAGCTTTCCATCTACTCTGGAAAGATGGAGGAGACTGCAGATAGGAAAGGAGTAAATTATGGTCCATGGAGGGTGGTGAAGTTTTAGGTGAACTCATGGTTACAGGTGGGATCCAGAGAAGGAATATAAAGTGTGGCTAGAGAGAGACAACTCTCCCAACAGAGAGGCATCCAAAGCTCTGTTGGGAATCCTCTACCCTCCTTGTAAAGCTCCCAGCTTCCTTCTCCAGCACCTGAAAGCTGTG
Source organism: Notiomystis cincta (assembly GCA_013398075.1). NCBI lineage: Eukaryota > Metazoa > Chordata > Aves > Passeriformes > Notiomystidae > Notiomystis > Notiomystis cincta. Next base: position 92,325 of record VZRX01020778.1, read on the forward strand.
ACACTGCTGACAGGGTTCCTGCTTTGCCTTCCAAGGTGGCTGCAGGAGTGGAAGGAGGGAGCTGTGGCCATGCTGTGCTATCCCTGTGTGGCAGGGCTCAGTGTTTGGCTGCTGCCCAGGGTCATAGGCCCTAAAGCAGGGCCTGTCACCACTCCTTTGCTATCCTGTGCCACAGCAGGATGTATCACACCCTTTCCTTTCCCTCTTCCTGTCTCCACACAGCACCTCCCATGGACTTCCAAGGTTCGTTCATGGGTTCCGGATGAAAAAGAGCAGAGCTGTCTTGGAGTACTTTCAGTTCTCATCTTTCAGTGATGTCTTGAAGACAACTTAGAAAAGCAAGTCTATTGCCAATAGGCTTGACTTCAGCACACCCCTCTGCCAGTGAGTGTTTAGAAGATTAACAGCTTAAAAAATACTGTTCTGAGATGGCCACATTGTGTCTCTGTGGGCTCTGCTCCACCCTCAGCACAAAAGGTTAAACCCACCTTCCTATCTTTAGCTCTTGTCTGTGACTCTAATATTGAAATACATACTCTGCAATTAAAACAACACAGTAAAAGACCCTCTTAGCACAGCCCTGTCCCAAGGTGCCAGGAGACAATGGACTGCCATTAATGTGTTTATTACTATTGTTGCTGACAAGAGCCTTTCCAGTCAGTGGCCTGCCAAAAAGGATGATTATAATTGTGTTTTTTCATGCCTCCCCTTCAGTGCTGTACTAAATCTGTCTTGCAACACCCCTTACCACAGCACCTTACACATGGCTCTTCTCCACCACTGCTGTCTGCACATTTTTTTACTTCTTTACTTTTTTACTTCTTTACTGTTTTTCCCCATGAGCTGATACCCTGTGGCCACTGTTCCATTAAAACAGGAGGCAAAGAAAACAGCTGTCGTGCCATTTAGTGAGCTTGAAAATTTAATATAATTGTTTAAGTGTCATTAAATTGACTGGTAATTGCAATGTGAGGTCATAATTTTGTAGACTTCCAAGATTACCCTCAGACAATTCTTATTGGCCAGGACATGAATCACACTGTGAGAAGAAAATATATTTGGATTTTACCAGGTAAAACTTAAATAGCTTTTTTGTATGTGAAATCCAATTTACTTTGTTGACTGTTTTGGGGGGGAGGGGGGCAGGGAGGTTGTTTTTGCATTTTAAATACTATCTTGAAAAAATTAGTGGGTGTTACTTTACTGAAAAGCTGTAGAATATTGGATTTCTGATCCTAAAAATCTCACCTGAATTATCATCTCTGTCTTTTTGAGATAGACAGAGACCTTAGCAGCTGGTTGCTTGAAGACCTCACTACATAAGCCTACTTAAGAAGTCTCAGCTTGTATACTGAAAAAAAAAAATCAATACTGGCTCCCTTTTGATGGTGTAATGTGTGTTATATCCATTAGTTGTGGAGTGTACACATCCATCAACAGGGGAGCTCATCACACTCCAGAAGGAGTCTCACTTTTTTAACTGCCCATGAGCAGCCCCTATACACCACATGACTGAATTTTAGGCAAAACATGACAATGCAGAGAAAGGAAAAAAACCCAAGAAAATGTCTCCTAAAGGCTTTTTCCAAGGCCCTCTGGTATGAAACACCAGTGACACATCAGCTGTTATAACAGCTAATGGTTGTGGAAAATGAGCCTTGATCAAAGAGTGGTAAATAACATTTCTGTGAATATTGGCTTGTGTTATTGCTTTCTATTCATTAATTTCATTTTCCAATTCCTTGCTTCTGAAATCTCCTAAAGGTAAATATCTTCTCCTTTGTAGCCAGAACATGATATTTTCCAGCTGCCTCTTCCACTGTAATGAAATCAAAGCCTTGTTGGGTCCTGGCACTCACATTTATGTAGCTGTGTGAATGTGCCTCTGCCTTGTCCCCTCTCACTTGTGTCTGGTGCCCAGGGCTGTGCTTCTCCTGCTGCCCTGGCACAGGTCATCCCACTCTGGCTGGGCACTGCTGCCTGCACCCAGAGCACATTTCAGGGGAGGCACTCAGTGCTGCTGGGGGATTATGGCTGCTACAGAAAATTTACAGCCTCAGCTAGTACCCCCATGCTTTGCTGCCAGCACAAACTCCCCAGAGCCCCCTTGCTGCTGCAGAGCTGCTTTTTCTGGCCACCCACAGAAATGTGGATCATTGCTGTTTCTTGCTCTTAAGCAGCCTGCTAAACCCATGGGACTGATTGATTTTTCTCTATGAAAGGCAGGACTCTGCCAGCATCAATGTATACATGTTTGAACCCGCTCTGGTGCTGCTCAAACTGCATAAAACCCACTCCCCTCTTCCTCCCCCTCTGCTCTCGCACACAAAAAGCACCAAACCTGGAGCAGGAGTAAAACATTCCCCCCTTCTCACTGGGATGGTGCTCCCAAGTCCTGTTCAGGGCATCCTGTGGTCCATGACTCAGGCAACTCAATGATTATCTGCTTTGAGCAAGATCTGGCAACATTTCTTTGTACCATTCATCAGCCCTGGGCTGTGTGCCCCCAGAAACAACTCACTCTCCTCCTTCCCCTAGGAACTCTTCACCTGATTTCGAACCAAGGAAGTATCCAGGCTCCAGTCACCAAACCAAAGCATTGTGAGATAGGAGATCTTGCTGCAAGCACCAAAAGTTCAGCAGTTCTCCAGGAAGGACAGCTGATTTATGTGAGTGGATCTAAATAATGTTTGGGAAGCTCTGGTGGGGCTGCAGGCAGAGCACACAATGCAGAGTGTCCCACCAGCTCCCAGGCAAAGTCCAGCTACATTCCAAGGGGGCAGCCTGGTATTTACAACTGATCCAAACTGAAATTCAGACAGGAAAGACCATTCCAGGAGGATAGCCACCTCTGCTTGGCCACAGTCCTGCTTCCACAGAATTTGCAGATTACTCCGCCCTGCTCCAGACAGGAAACATTTCTGAGATGAAAATCAAAGTTAAAAACATGCACCATGAGATCACTTTGTAAGGTTAAATAGAAATGCAGTGCTGTTTGTATAGTAATTGCTAGAAGGCTTTGCAGGCTTCTGGGGCTTTCTGGTCCCAGTCCCTACTCAGAGAAGGGCCCTATATAAAAAGAAAGGTTTAGACAGCTTTGTGGGCTGTTAAGGTTCAAGCATATCCATCCTACAGCTCACAGCACCTGACATAAGTCTGGCATTCCTTGGCCATAAAGTTCCACTGGGGATTGAGGAATCTTTATGGGAAATGATGATGTTCCAGCTCCTTTTCCAGCAGTAGCTTTTCTCAGAATATCTTTTAACTTAAATGTTGATCACAAGTATAGAAACAATGTAATGTGTGAAGTGTTTGCTCCAGCCTCCAGCCTCCAGCAACTGCTTCTTCCACAAGTGACACACAAAACATCCAGCTTAGATCAGCCAGGGAAAAAAACACAGAGAAGAAACAATGAGTAAGTCTTTTTCTACACCTAAGTTTTGTCTGGTTGCTGTGTGCCAGAGGACAGGTGAGATTTGAGCTCTAACTCAGCTCCCACAAGCTGCCTGTGCCAGTTGGATTTGTCAGCCCATGTCCTGGCAGAATGGTGGGTTTAAGACATCCCTGAACCTGCCCAAAGTCAGTACAGATATTTCACTGGCCCCCTGGGCTCAGGTCAGTGCTGACCAACTTCTTAGCTTCAGGTAAGTCATTTCCACTTTCTCTTGCATAATTTTCTCTCATAACAACTGTCTGTTTTCATATTTGTTAACGCTTTTACAACAGTCCATATGCATTGGGATACCCAAACTGCCTTCCAGGAGTAATTTAGTCTGGACTGTGAACAGTAAATGGCATATATCACAAACAAAACATGCCTAATAATTTTGGCATAGTGGTACGGGAAACAACACAGCTATACACTGCACAGATTATTTCCTGTGCTGTTACTGGAAAATACCAGATATAAACCATGTATTTTTGGTCTAACACTTCACCAAGCAGAGAAGTCAAGGATGACAGCACCAATGAAAATAACCCCTTAAGAGATTTGGGCACAAAACTCAGTACCCAGCTACACTGCCAGGAAAAGGTAGGTGAAATGCTTTTCTTTAGCCTCATCTCTTTGAGCCTGGCTGGAAATAAAAGCATTGTCCTGCTGTATGGCACAAAAGGCTTGGAAACCCACCTGTCCTCTGGACCTCAGAAATCTTCATCCTTCCTACCTTCAGAGGGGCTGGCAAACAGATTTCAGCTGGCACAATAGGTATTTTTATCTGAGCATGACACAAGTATGGAGACAAGGATTCCCTTTGCCTGTTACTTTGTGTTAATGCATCTGAGTGTCAAAGAGAGGGCAGAGCAGAAGAGAGACAGCTGGCATTGCCTATCTTTTCTTTTCAATCTCCTTGACTCCCCCATCCTTCCTGTCATCCATAACTAGCTTTCTGTCACTCTCTTTTTTAATACACTCTCCAAGACACTTTACAGTAATGGCACCTTTTAACACTGAGCCAATTCCCCCCAGTTTGAAAGGGATGAGGTACATTTTCCATCTGTTCTAACAATTCCCTGTGGGACAGAGGGGTCAGCACTGCTGCTGTCCAAAACACAGGAGCAGCAGCATCTCCTTTTCTGTACTAACCTCAAGCTTCAGATCCCAAATCAGAGAAAGGATGCAGAGTAGGACCAAAACCACAACACACCCATGATTTGTGATTGTGACATGGAAGACAAAAAAAAAAAGAAAAAAGCACAAAAGAAAGTTGATGAGTGATCCTATGTGCACACTGCACTGCCATCTTCCCCAGCCCGTTTTATACAGTAATCAAAGGATATTCTGAGCCTCTCAAAATGCCATCAACCCTCATTGAGAATGAAATAGAGCACATCTCCATCGAAGCCTTTACAGCAGTAATCATTGCCACATGCTGGCCTGAACAGGGAGCTTTTACAGACAAAGATGGGTTTTAAAAATAAAATAAAAAAGCCTTCCTAAAATCTGAATAGAAACTTGATGATAATCTCCCAATTTTATTATGCAAGGGGGAAAAGAAACCCATAATTGTGCACTCTTGGTCTCTTAAAGCAAAGAATAGGCTTCTTGATGAAATGCTGAGTTGATTTAGAGCAGGGCTGAGGTTCTGGTGGCAATAATAGTCTAAAAGAACTAACCATCCAGCTGATTTGGATAAAATAATCATTTTTCGACATTCTAAATCTACACTTCATCTGTGCCTCCTCCCACTTCTCCCAACTGCATCTTTTGGAGAATCTTTTTATAGCTTTGAGAATTATTTTCCCCTCCCCTCCTGCAGCATTCAACAAGAAAGACAGACTCTTTACTCTGGGTAACAAAGGGCATTTTTTAGGCTGTGCTGGCATTTAGCTCCATTGCATCTATGTTTAGAAAGTACAGTATTTAGTATTTATTTTACAGGATGCTCTGTAGTCCTCCTGCCACCTGGGAGTCCTCCCAAAACGTTATCCCAGGAGTCCCACTGCCCTGGGACACTGAGCACTCTCCACCTTGGGGGCCAGACTGGTGTTTAAGGGACAACTCCCTGTAGCTCTGCCTGGTGCACTTCCAAATCATCTCCCCTTGTATTTTCAGGTGCTTTTATTATTTTAAGAAAACCACAAATAGTGTTCCTCACAAATGGATATTTTCCACTAACAATTTCTGCTTCACATCTTGTCACAGAAGGAAAATTTCCTCCTAGCTCTCATAATTATTTCCTGACTCTCAGTCCACTTTTCCATCTACTGAATTATGTAGAGTTGTTTAGCTTGCTGTTTTCCAAGAATGCCTCATCAGTGCAGTGTAAAAATATTTATTACTTACTCTTTTTATATCTGTTGACTTTTTCTTTTCAGGAGAGAAAAGAAAACAGATCAGCTGTGAGCTCTCTTTACTGTTAACACAGACAGAAGTTATTCATGGGTTAAGCAGATGCTGCCTGATTTTCAACCAGTTTATATTAAAGCTCAATGAATTTACATGTCATGCATCAAGGATGGAAGCAATGTACAGCTACAGTCTCTCCCACTGATTCCACTGAGCTTGCAGGAACTACTGTGAGGTACTGATCTTGTTATTAATCCACATTACAGTTTGTAGAAGCCAAAATACCACCCAGCTCTTTAGGAAAGTCTTTAACTCTTTATGCCTGTCTTTAAAGATATATGCCTGAATCCAGGAGCCTGAATGTAACAGAAAATGCAGTAAAAAAGCTCTGTTTTAAGGCACTTCCTGCAAAACCACGAGGCAATTTTGCAAGTTGGTGCTGCTAATCAGTTCAGGCTGAGAAGGGTTTACTCCTTGAGATATCACTGATTTCAGCCAGCCTGGCTGCAAAGCAAGAAACTAATTGTCATAAAGCATGTTCAAAAATTCTCTGTGAAGACACAGGAATCATCTATTCCATTTGAGTCTCCTATGGGAATTTTCTTCCTTTCTCCTACAGCAAGCCTTACACATTTTAGAAAGGTATTTTAATAAACCTGTTCTAAATCCATGTATTTCTTAAGATGCTTTCCTTTTTAATATGAAGTATTAAGGCCAAAATAATTTTTCATGTAATACACTTTATGGTGTATTTTTTGCATGCTTGTTTTCACTTCTTCACCCTGAGCAATGAAATTTGGCGGAGTATTATTGGTCTGGGTTCCTCTCCTGCTTTTCATGGACAAGGTTGGTCTGGTGCCAACCACACTTTCAACAAAGACTAGAAACAGACCCAGAAAAAATTTCCAGAAGGAAAAAGTAAAGAGGTAAAATACTTGTGATGGTGTACCAGACACCAACTAAACACTAACAGCTCTTGGGAAGTGCTTAATGCAAAAGACAGAGCAGAATAGACAGGAGCCTCCTATCACCAGAATGTCATTAAAACTTAGGAAAGGAAAAAATGGGAATTGGAGATCTTGAAAGGGGGATTGGTGGACTTTCAGAATCCCCCTGAAGGTCTGCAGGCAGTAAATGCAGCCTGGACTCCCTAGGGAAATACACAAAATGTAGTATTTAGCAAAAAACCACACAGAAGGGCTTCATACAAACTTCTCTGAGCAGTCATGGAGTTTTAAAGAAGTGAGAGAGCTAACACAGAGTTACTCAGTGCAATCCTTTGAATCAATGTCTGGTTCTTTACAAGACCATCTGTTCTTGCATTGAAGATTTTATTGCCATGCTTGCATAAAGGAAGTGAGAGGCAAAAAACATGACTGCTAAGAATTTCAGAAAGTTTTTGATCACCTTTTAAGGACCAGCCATTAAAGAAATGGGATAGAAATAACTAAAGAAGATCACAACCTGACAGACTGCCCAAAGAGGTATCAAATTTAGGGAAAGATTTGGTCATATTTTTTGTAAAGATACTGCAGAAGCAGAGAGGTGACAAACACCACAAACAAAACATAAAAACAGACATCTGTGTTGTCATCATTTAACAACAAACACATGCAAATCTTAATATCCTGTTTAGCCTTTTGAGCAGAAGAATGAGAGAATCACAGAATATCCTGAACTGGAAGGGACCCACAAGGATCATTGAGTGCAGCACCTGGCACTGCACGAGACAGGATTGTCACAGAATTACCCCAAGACACACCCTAAGAATCAAACTGTGATAACCAGAGATTTCTGATAGCTGGCAGATCCTTAAATCTGGCATAAAGAGGTGTGCATGGCAGGCAGGAACAGGATCCAAACCCTGCTAAAGAGTCAGTATTAATTGCCCAGTGAAATTGGGATGTGTTTTCCATCCCACCTGATACAGTCAAGGCAATCTTTCTAAAAGACAAACTCCACTCCAAATAGGATTTCTGCACTTGATGCAGAAATTAAGAGACAAGAGACTGTCATCTATGCTATGCCAGAAGGTTGGACAACATGCTTTTAATGGACCCATGTAGCCTGGAGATCTCTTCACACATATTTTGGATTAAGATAAGGCAGTAAAAGTGCTTCATCAGGCTGCCATCAGTCCCACGTGGCCAAGACACACCTGAAGATATTACTTGGGCAGGAACACTTAATTGCTTTCTCTTACAGGAAAAGAAATGGGGACCAGGTGCTGCTAAAGCCCTGGACACAAGAGGAATTATAGTCAAACCACAAATCCCTCCTGCTTTGCCAAGGGGCAAAGATGCTGCTCTAAGGCCATGCCAGGACTACTGCAGTGGCACACCAGATACTGCTCAGAGAACTGAAATCTGGCTCCCAGTGTCCCACAGGCTGCTTTAGCCAAGCAGGAGAATCTCCATGGACATATGGATTAGACATCTCTGAAACAAATTGCTGGGTATTTAATTGCAGGGTTGGCAGGTGCTTCCATGATATACAATGCATGGAATAAAATTACAGGGACAATATCAGTGCATAATAAACAGTAGAGACAGTTTTCAGCAGGAATTAGCCAAGGATTCAGAGCAAAAAGCATGGTGGGGCACACAGAGTGCTTGCTGTATTAGTATTATCTCTGCACACACAGGACAGCACTCATTACAAATACCTGAATGAATCATCTAATGGATGTGAATGCAGGACACTTGAGCACTAGCTGGGATCCTGTGCTCATGGAAACACTGCTGAGGATCCAGCTTATCTCTCAGAAGCACAGAGCTTCTAAAACTCTCTTTTTCTGGAGTATCTCTAGACAGTGGAAAATAAAAACTGGGAAAAGCCAAAGAGCTTTTTTTTTGCAACTGAATTGCTTCAGATTGCAACTGAAGAGCTTCAGGTCCAATGAAAGAACTCAATTTGGCTCAAGATGCTAATTTTTATGTAAAAGCTGCAGCAGTCTCAGGGTGGACTTCACATCAGAGGTCACTGTAAAGGGTCAGAGCCTGTGCAGGGTTCTGCTCCCAGCAGCACAGGCAGGTCCCAAGGACATGCCAGCAGGGAGCCACTGTGGATGTGACGGAAATGCTGAAGCTGTGTCTGAGCCTTGCAGCTTCATAAATCTCTGTAACCTCTGAAGTAAGAAGGATGTGAGACTTCCTGGAGAGGTGGTAACTTCCCAGAAGCCTTCCCCCTCTCCAGTCTTCCATCCATGGGCCGCAGCACTGTGATGTTAATGCACATCCAAACAGCTCTTTTCTTCCCATGGGCAGGAGTGTTTCACACAAGCCTCCTTCACTGGGGCCTCTCCCACACAAGAAGCTGCAAGGATTGAGACCTGAGACCACCACAGAGAAACTTCAGGGCTTTCCTGAGAAAGTAAATGCTCCTATTTTCCTTCATTCCTTGACTTCAAAGCCTACGTGTGAGAAGGTTCATGATCTCCTTGCTTTCTTCCTGCCCACTTCTGTCCCCATGGAGCTGTGCTGCTGGAACATTCAACCAACACTGACAGCACAGAGAGGGAGCACAGTGCTCTGGCTGTCTCCTTGGCCACTAAAACTGCCATTGCAGCAGCTAAGGTGGCAAATACAGGATCTTTCATGGTTCTTATCCCTGAAAATGACGTGGACATCATGTAGCTCTTGTCTGTGTGTGTTCCTTCACCAAACTGCCTCACAATCTCCTCATGAAATGCAATTTGCCAGACACAGTGAATGCAAACTAAGCTGTATCCATTCATTTGGTGTCCATGGCTGCAGCAGCACCATGATGAGTTTGTGCAATATCAATATGCACTGTGCTAAACAAGCATAAATCAGAGACTATCCAAAGGAAACACCATGACAGAATCTGACAAGTGCAGATAGAGAGCTCTGACAGCATTTCAATTCCCTGTGATTCCTGCAGCTGACATCCATCTATACTGAGCTATGTGCAGCAGATGCATTATTACCTTAAAGGAGTGGCTGTGTTTTGTTTAGATCAATCTTCACTAAAAGAATAGTTAATGTACTGAGAACAACAGAAATGTGTGTGGCTTTCTGCACACAGGTATTACCTCCAGAAACACCTCTCTGCAAAGGAAACCAGGAGTGCTACGATGGTGCAGGGCTTTCAGCTTGGCCCTCTCTGACTTCTCTGTCTGATCTGGGTCAGACAAACTGAAAACTTTGGGCAAAGGGTAATTTCAGGGTTGTTTAAATGTGAAACTGTCCTACAATGCCAGAGAAAAAATTGCCAGCAACAGGAGTTACTGAAAAGAGGATACAGTCTTGCCACTGTCATTAAATTGAATTGCAAAGCAAAGCTCCCACTGTCTTTAGTGGTACAGGATCACAGTTTCAAAACAAGATGGGAAATTGTGAGCTGAGGGAAAGAGATGTCATGTCAAGAATGTGATGGAGTCTCTCTGTATGGCAAAAATAAGGCCTGGGGTCTCTTTCTGCAGCTCTGCTGATTTCAAGTGGATCACATGTGCAAGCAGCTGCAATGGTGTGCTTTGAAGTTGGGAAAAGGCTCCCTGAAAGTTATTTGAATTTTCATATAATAACACCACCACCACTAATGATAATAATAAAAATAAACACCTGTATTTTCATTCCATGAATATCCCAGTGACCATGCTGGTTGCCCAAATAAAATGTTGTAAATAAATCTTTCAGAATATTAACTCTAGGATTTTTATTGGAATTCCCTCAGCTCTAGTGAGCTCCTCAGCTTGGCTGGTACTAAAGACCAGCAGGCAAAAGGAACTGTTGAAAAAGCAAGTTCATTTTTCTACTGAGCCTTTCTCCTTTAAATGTGTCCTAGTATTTGCAGCAAATATGGGAGTTAGATGGATGTAACAAGCCCAGTAGGTCAGACTCGGCCCTCTCAGCCCTGTGTGGTGTAAAAGGCAGTACTGCACTGTGTCAAACTAAGTTCCAGTGGTTTACAGCCCTGTGACAGTGAGTACCTTCTAATTGCTGTCCTAACAAACTCTCCAGAGACAGCTAGTAATAAACATGACTTATTCCAGATCACCATCAATTAACTCTTGTAGCCACAAGAAGAAAGTTTCTCACTTATTGCTAAATCATTCATCATCCCCACTTCACTGTCTTTCAGTGATGCAGGAGAAATGCTACATGAATCCAGACATCTCCAGTTTCCTTGCTTTAAAACAGCAGCAATTTCCTTCCAAATGACTATTAAGATCAGATTTTGTCTTTCTTATTCCCAGAAAGCACTGATTTCCTCAGGAGAGGGTAAGGAGCTTCCTGCAGGGTATGTTCAGAGCATGGATACTGGCTCACATTATACACCCTTGGCTCTTTCACTCACCTCTTCCCTGTCTCACAGGCTGTAATCACTTCACACTTGGGTATGAATTTGGAACTACCTCAGCTAAGGTGTCTAAACCCAGAGGAATGAACATCAGCATTTGAAAGACACTATAGTCAGTATTTAAACAGTGACTTTAGACCAGAAGGAGCCTGGAGAGAAAACAAGTCCCTAGTTAAAACACACCTAATGCCCTCACATTAGTAATGCATTTCACCATCTCTTAGTTATGTGAGAAGGGGTGGCCACTAAACTGTCAAAAGGCTGGAGCCAAGCACAGGAACAGGCAGAGGTCAGATCTATTGAGGAGGGAAAACAGATTCCAGGCACCTGACAGCAGGGCACAGACAGGTAGGACAGGATTCAACACACCAGAGCTCACCCAGCTGGTCTGAGGCTGCTCTGCAGCTGTCAGGAGTTAGAGAAAGACACCTCTAGAAAGTAATTTATCCTAATGGAGATGCCCAAGGTAGGCAGCAGTGTTCACCCATGCTATTCCAGTGGCATGAATGAAGTCTAGGGGAAGAGCTTGTATCCCTATCCCTTAGATAGAGTTCTGTGAGCTGAATTCCCCCTGAACACTCTCTGTGCCTCAGGTCCCCTTGTACAATGAAGAGCATTTCCTCCCCTGACAGGGAGGTGCAAAGCTCAGCCTGCCAATATCTGCTCAGGACAAACATATATTTGCTAAGGGGGGCTACTGAAAACATCACATACAATCAGAAAAAGGGGCTGGCTTGGAAATCTGGCTCCAGACACAAAAGCAGCATTATCTGTATATTCCAGCTGCCCTCAGTTACATCAGTGCCAGCCCTGCCAAGGCAACAGGATGGCAGCAGCAGGGCTGTGCACTTCCTGGCCATATCACAGTGCAGAGGCAGCACTGCTTGACTTCAGGAGCCTCAGCTGTGCCTTCAGGACAGGCAGCTCAAGTTGAGCCTTTGTTCACTCAAGGCTGGGCTATCAATTTAGAATTCACTGAGGCACAATGAACAGGAGCCCAGTGACAACATTTTTATAGCCACTCTCCTTACAATGGGAGCTTGTAATTCCCAAGGCAGTGCTGGCCTGTGTTTGATTGGTACTTAAATCTTCACCTGTACTTTTATAATAGCCAATATTTTCTGTCAGAGCTTGCTCTTACCCTGTTGGAATCAATTCTTGTCCTGGAGGTGTAGATGGGAGGAGGAATGTTGAAGGCTTGAGGAACAAGGTACTCTTCAGCATCCATCATATCTTCCAGGTCCTCCTCATCAAGAAGATTTTGGAAGAACTTGCTGTCATTTGGGCTTGGGAGCTTCATACGATCATCTCCCTAAACAGATTGTAATGAGAGAGGAAAACCATCAAAAGATGGATTAATTTACCAGCCTTCCTAATGCCCTGGCAGCCAGGCTGCAGGGACCACACATGATGCTTTGTTTGTTCAAAAGCACTATAGCCACATAACTTGTGTTTCGGTTTTGTTTTTTTTTAAGGTTTTTTTTTTTTTTTTTTTTTTTAAACTGGGAATATGATGGGAGTAACTGCATGAGTCAAGCAAAACCATTTTTTTGGCATTCTTGTGATTGAGCTTGTATTCTTTCTTCTCTCTTTTTCCCATACAAGATCAGTTTCTGACCCAAGCTCTGACATATTTTGCGAAATATCTCTGCTATTTAGGCTCAAATAGGAGGGGTGGGGAATAACAAGGAAACTGTGGTGTCTGGATGTTTGCTTTCTTTTAATTTGTACTTTAAGGGACTTAGAGGGTAATTTTCTCTCCCATCTGTATGGAAAGTTCTGCAGAATGTAAGAAAGCTGAAAACAACAAAAATCAAACCAGGCAACAACAGTGCCTTGAAACAACACCTGTGAGCTGAAGAGTCAAATCTGGGCTGCATTTTGTTGGTGCCACAAAACATCACAAAAGGCAGCCAATGCCACAGCCACCTATCAGCCTATAGAAACAGTGATAAACTCCACTGGCTGGAGTTTAATTCCTCAAGAATTGTTGTGCCACCTGTGGAATCCAGCAGGGAATGCTGGCTGTGCTGTGGGCTGCATACAGACCCATCTAAACAGTGAGTTTGTCATTGATGATTGCACCTGGAGGAATGGGAGTGGTGATGGCAGAGGTACCAGAGCACTGCAGTGACCCTGGCTTCTCCTCCAGGAACTCCCACTGTCTGCAAGGAGCACTGCAGAGAAGGCTCACAGGCTAAAACACACACCACACCTTGAACAGGGCAGGGAAGGGAGGAGGAGAAACAGAGGAAAGAGCTATTTGGAATAAGGAAACATGTCCTGTCTAACAAAGTCATTTAATCAGACAGAGTTTTCCGGAATCAGCTGGACTTACAATTTACCACAGCAGGGAATATTGCAAGAGGAATTCCACATTGACTACCAAAAATCCTCTTGACTAGTTTTTCACCTTCCACCCATATTTTCCTTGTGCTGAAGCTGAAGGAGAGCAGGAAGATTCATAGTGTGCAGGAACACACCACAAGTCATCTGGCAGCTCCAGCCCATGAAATCAAACAGCACACTGTGGAACTGGCACTGCACCCACTCAGGAGATGTGAAGTGGCACTGGCTGTACTTCTGGAGGCTCTTCCACTAGGAATTCTCACATCAGGGTGAAGCTAAGGATCAGCTAGGTGCACCTCTGCCCTGTGCTCTATGCTGAGGAGCAGATACAGCATGAGACAGAGCAGGAGAATATCATCACCTGGATCAAACTGTTCCCATGCTCTGCTCTCTGGTGTTTCACCATCACCTCACTTTTAAATTTTCATTTTCCTTTGGGCTGCTCACACACTGGGCCCTCACCTAAGAACCTTACACTGTCTGTGGCTTGAGTCTGAGCTGTAATAAACACATACACAGGTCTAGGCTGTCACAGAATTAGGGAGGGGCACATGCCTGTAGTCAGGCACACACAGCTCCAGCTACCTGTACTCACCAGGTATTGCCCTGCTGCCACAGAGCAGTTTCATGGGATAAGCCCATGAAGGATGAACCGTTCCCAACCCTGCCACATGGATGTGAAGCCTCCAGAGCCCCCAGAGCATAAGGGAAACAGAGAGGGAAGCTCCTCCCTAGCATTAGAGCTACCAGTGTGACACAACTCCCTGTCTTCTAAGAAACTTTCATGTTTAGGCTGTGAAAAGAAACTGGCTTGTGATCTCAGTAGTGGAGGGAAAAGACTCAGCCTCATCAATTTTAGAACCAAAGGAGTCCTTGGTCTAAAAATAGCTCCACTGTCCACTGATGGACAAAACTTGTCCTCAGTTTCACGAGGGAACACAAAGCACTGAGCAGCTTGCAAAGCCAGAGATTGTTCATGTGCTCATAAACAACAGCTTAGGAAATGAATTTCAGATTGTTGTGTTATTAATACTATTATTTTTGAGATACTAACACTGCCCATTGCACTTCACGTTTGTTGAACACTGTGGTCACTGTTTGCTTTAGGTTTGAGTGCACCTGGAACTTCCAAAGATTCAAAGGCAGTGTCTCAACAGCTGGGTGTCACAGACAGAATTCTTTTTCCCACCCCTGTGATGCTGCAGGGTTGCTTACCTGAATTACCAGGTATCTCTGAGGGTCTCGAGCCATTCTAGAGAATTCAGCAGCCAGCTCCTTGAATTTGGGCCGACTGTCAGCATCAATCATCCAGCCTGGATGAAAGATGAGAAAGAAAACAGTTAAGTGTCAAAGGAGGAAATAATTCTGGTTTTTGAAACATAGCTCTGGCCCAAAGAAAAGTTGCAATAAAGAACCCAGAAGAATGGAAAGTTAGAATTCTCTGATGCATAAAATGGGAAACACCTGGTTTTGGCCAGACAAGATTGTTCCTTACTGCATGGAATTTTTCTTAATTTGCTGGGCTCCTCTCTGTCCCAGAGACAGCAACATGACCTTGCAATTTTCTCCATCTTGCACAGTTAGAAATCAGCACTGACTGTCTTTTATTAAGGATGTGTCTCACCAGATTTTTTCACTCAACAAAGCCCTTGCACGATTTAATTTCCACACCTCCATGCACAGTACAACTGTTTTTAGAAGATACTTAATTTACTTCTTCTAGTTGTCCTTTCCTTTTTTTTTTTCAGGGCTTTTGTGTACAAAGCAAAAGGAAAGGAGTATATATGATAGATGAGATGTCTGTATGTTAATCTCACTTAAATTAAGCCAGAAATATCAGAGAGATATTTCTAATTCTTTTTAAATTAGAAGCATAACCTTGGATGATACTGTCATTAGTGGGGGTATCTTGGAGATAAAAAAGTTGGAAGAAACCATGTGCAGACTTTTTCCTTTTTTACTAAAGTAAAAATATTCATAAATTTTTGTGCTGGACTAAGAATGATAAAAAATAATCCTCTCTGTTGCATTTCTTGTATTAATTTTACTTTTCATTATTACTATTGCAATCATGATTCTTGCTACTAACAATAAAACATTCCTGATTTCTTTCTTCAATATTTGGAAATGGGATTTCTCCTCACAACCTTCACTGGCTGGGTATCCACGTGCCATAATTATGTTTAATACTATCTTTTTTTTACATCAGAATCAATTGTCATGGAAATGACAAGGGTTTACAATAGCAATCATACAATTTTGACTTCCCAGCAAGTATATGAGATAACATCAGAGAGTAACAAGGAGCTGAGCTAACTCATGGCTAACAATTGCAGAATTGCAGAAGATGTGCAGGCAGTATTTAAATGGAATTTCCAGTGTCTGGGCTGCAGCAGCAGCTAGCCCTGTTTGCCAGTTCTGTCAGACACCACCTCAGCTGCAGTGGGCACAGGGGTATCGAAGTGGCAGCTCCTTACACTTCACCATCACCATGTAGACATCAATGGTGCAGATGGGGGGCTGGGGCAGCCGCTCGCCCTTCTCCAGGAGGTCGGGGATCTCCCGCGTGGGGATTCCGTCGTAGGGCTTCCCTCCAAAGGTCATCAGCTCCCAGATGGTCACTCCTGGCAGGAGAGACACTGTCAGTGCTTGAGCTCACTCTGATTCCCTCACAGTCTCTCACAGCACCCCTGCTCTGGACTGCAGTCTCTTCTTCATCACCACGCCTGGAAAAACACTGAAGTTTGGACTGGGGGAGCAGGAGGAGTTGAGCAAGTGGCTACACAGTGCTTGGCTGCCATCTGGGCTTAAAACATGACAGTCTGCACTTAAAAGTTCTAGGAAATGGTGAAACAGCACTTTCTGGTAATCCTCAAAAGCCACTTCCCTGATTTTTGTTGGTGTAAGAAAAGGTAATCCTCAAAAGCCAGTTCCCTTATTTTTGTTGGTGTAAGAATGGCATGATGGACCTGAGGCACACGAGGAGGGTCTGACACAAATGAAGAGTAGTAAAGGAAATGGGTGCAATAACAAAAGAATACATCAAGCTCTTTTATCAAAAAAGGAAATGAATGGCTGCTGTACTCTATCATTTTAAGGGGAAAAAGCACAGATGTTCCCTAACTTAGAGCATAAATTTCCCACAAAGGCACAGCTCTGAGTAACATTAGGTCATTGGCTTTGCCTTGTAAGTCATTCACAGCCACTGCTATCATTTTTCCCCTTAAATCACCTTGTGGATTTGAGTTTATGATAGTGCTGTACTACAAACCTAAGATTCTGTTTTTGAAAAGCCACAGGATTTGTTTTGCCTTTGGAGCTGGAAATAAAGATCATATATCATAAGTAAAAGAATTTGTGCCCAAACAGAATCTTAAATATTGAAAATGCTGCTCTCACACCATTTTGTTTAACTTTTATTTCTATTGCAAAGATCATTTTAAGCACACCTCCAGAGCAGTACTATATTTTGACAACTGTCATGCTAATGTGAAAAGTGATGGGCAAAATTACCACATGAGTAAACCACATTTATTTCACCCTCATTCATCTCCTTGTTGATATTAAATAACTATAACTTGCCAATTGTTTATGGTCTTTTCCTCTCTGATTATAGATGTTCTGGGCTTCCTGCATTTAAAATGAATTTCATAAATGAAGGTATATTTTTTCCTGAGTGATCCAGGGTATAGAGAATTTGAAGAGAAAGAGCAGCTTTACAAGATCAATTGAACTCTCCCAGGCTTTTTTCAGCTGACAGAAGAGGGCAGCTGCCCAGCCACAGCAAACAGTGTCTTTTGCTGCTACCCACAGGTAAAAGTGAGTAATGAATAGAGTACACCCATTTGGTTCAAAATGATGTGGCAACAGGAAATGCAAATAGGACTCCACAGCCCCAGATATTGCTGAGAATTTCCATTTACAAAGGTGTACATGATTTTATTAATAACAGCTCTACCAGATAAACAGGCAGAGACCTCAGCAGATGTGGCAAACAGTTCATCAGCAACACTGAACTAACACCTCATTTCTCAAATATGACTTTTTCTTTGTGTGTCTAGTTCAGCAATTCCCAAGTTATGTGTGAAATTAAATAGATGCTTGTTCTAGTTAGTTTGGAGAGCTTGTCTCTTCCTTTTCTTTCTCTTGCCATATTTGCTCTGTATTATGACAAATTCCCTTTTATCTGACTCTAGGTAGAGAAAGTCCCATAAGCCTGAAAATGTTTTTTGACATTCATGGCTTTTAGAGTTGAGCTTTTCAAAGATTGCTGAAAATTGTGACCTGCAGCTGTATTTTTATGAATCTGTGGCTAAGCTGAAAGAGGTCTTCTTCTGTCATAATAATCAGCCAAACTGCTACCAGACCAGACCTCGAGGCACTCACCCCAGTGGGGAACATCATGATAATATATTTCAGTCAGCAGGGAAGTAACACAGGAAACAGTAACAATTGCTGCTTAGAGTTACACATTTAAAGGGAAAAAAAATCAAAACCTGAAGAGCAAACGCCTCTGGAATTAACTCCTGTGAGAAAAGAGGATATCTTTAACATACTTGCTTTAATGCTTTAAAAGACACAAACTAATCATGTGAAGATTTACCATAGCTCCACACATCACTCTGATGGGTAAATTTCCTGTAGTGTATGCACTCCAGAGCCATCCACTTAATTGGCATCTAGGGAAGGACAAGAGAAATGTAACCTTAGAAATACATTACTAAAACAATAGAAACACATCTTGTATGAAGACATCAACTTTCTCCCTGCATCCTTCAACAGCAAGCCTGAAAAAAAGCAGAGGAAATGGCTGTTCCTGCCCTCTAGAATGGGGCTGTGCCTCATTAAACTTGGAGGTGAGAAAGACAAACCAGTTACCTGCAGAACTTCTGATATTTACTGATTCAGAAGGAGTGGAACAACTCATGATTTCATCAAACCTGTGTAAAGAGGGACCAACACAAAAATTGCATATAAGCCCCCCAGATCTGAAGTGCAGCAGAGAAGGTGGAATGCAGAAGCTTTTTTTCCTTAAGAGTTTGTAATCTCTGCAATCTGAGATAGCAACATTGTTATCCCAACTGTTCTCTAATGAGGACAGGTTATAATGCACTGACCGTAACAATTCACCATCCCCATCATCATCATCATCATCATCATGGCAAACAGGCAATGAGGAGAGGCTGCAGTTCTTTACTGTTAACTCCTAATATTTGTTAGAAACTTGGCCATACCATTCTCTGTATCAGCAGTGCAGTGAGAGAAGTTGCTGCCCAGACTAAGCCAGCGGCCCCACGTTCCTGTGTCAGCTCACCTCGGGGTCAGCTCCTTTCTTCTGACAGAGAAAGGGTGTGCAGGCAAACCAAACCTTGTTCCTGCACTGCAGCCCACCCTCTGGAGTTGGTGTTTAAAAGGGATTCATGGTGTTTCCCATTCCGGGGAAGGGCACAGCCCTGCAGTCCATGAATTTCTGATGGACAAACACTCAAGGGATTTTTACCTGGTAGGGACTTGTATGGGCTGCCTCCAGTTTGGAACTATGGGAAGAGGTACTGGAATAAACCAAGGGGATGAGTAACTGCAGGCAAAATCTGAACAGATGGTGGGTGTAAAAGCAGAGGATGTGTCTTCATTCAAACCCTTATGAAACTACCTTCCATGAAGTTCACTAATGAACAAAACCTATAGAGTTACGGCAAAAATAGCACCTTGTAATAAAGGCTGCCTTAACTCTTGCAAAGACAGTTCATCCTCCCCCACTCTGCAGGAGTGCATTGCTTTCACTCCCATTGTATCCCAGACAGGAACAGTTGCTGAGGGAGCAAAGCTGCCTTGTTCATTATGGGATAACTCAGATTGGAAGCAATTCAGGAGTCCTCTAGTCCCACCTCAGGTACACAGCAGGTTCAGCTACCTAGGAAATCAGGCCAAGTTACTCAGAGATTTGTTCAGTCTGGAGTTGAAAATCTTCAAGGATAGAAGCTGCACCACCTCTGCTGACAACCACTCCATTGCCCAGCCTGAACCTCCCTCAGCATGCTCTCAATACAACTTGAGGCTGCCAATGTCCTCTGGATTTCACAGGATGCTTCTCTGGACTTGGAGAGTGATACATCTGACATAAATCCTGCTCCAGAGCTCTCAGCAGGGTAGCAAGTCCAAGACACAGCTACCAGGGAACAGCTGGTTTGCAAGGATCAACTCTTTTTCTGTCATTCACTGTCAGGTGGAGGGAAGAGGCTGAGGGGTTACTGAGAAGAGGATTACAGAAATGAAGGAACCAGGGAAAGCTGCCAAACCCCCACTTTCCCTGCCAGGAGGTATCTTTCCATGGGGAAATGGGAAAGCAGTGGTGGTTCCTCTCAAGCTCTTCACCTCCCTGACTGATCTGCCCAGGTGATCCAAGGGCAGTAGCCACACAAACAAGGCAGCAGCTCATCCCAGAGAACAGCACACACTGGCAACAGCTGTTTGTCCCAGACAAGGGCAGGAGTGAGCACAAAAACCCACAGATAACAGGGAGAGAGAAAGCAAACTGAACACCCAGCAAAAGGAATGACAGGTGAAGCAAATCCTTTGGGAGTCTGTGACAGATTGAAATGGAGAATTTCAAGATGTTTAGGGAGCAGCCAGAAGCACCACAGACTTACTGCCTTCTGAATTTTATCATGCATTAATCTGAAATGAGCAGAAATGGGGTAAGGCACTGCATGGCATTGGGGTGGTTTGCTGGGAAGTAATAGGGGAAAATATCTGGTTTCAAGATTATCCTCAAGCTGGCTTTTAATGGCCTGGCATTCAGCATGGAGAGGTGGATGCAAGACATAACATATGCAGGGTCTTCCAATGTGACAGAAGAGCTAAATTCTCATGTTCTGTGGCTTTCCCTTTTGTTTTCACCAAAATTACTTGTCTGGGAAAACGAGACTGAATGCTGTTGAGGTGTATACTGGCGAGAGAAAGAGGCTGGGCAGGAATGCCCCAGAACATCCATCACTCATTGAACCAAAGTATTCAAAACAAGACACAAACTGGAGCATGGAAAAAAACCTAATTCTGACTGTCAGAACTGTCCATGCAGTTGAATTTCAGTGCCTGGAGAAGCTCACTGTGCCAAAAATGAGCAGTTTTTATGTGTGCATTCACAGTTCTTCTGCTAGGCAGGGCTTTGCTCAGTCACTGACAGACTCTCTTACACAAAGGAGTAACTTCAGGAGTTTGTCACAGCATTTTAAATTTACTTCCAGACATGTCCAGTACTCACCTTACCCCCATCAGCATTATACTCCTTTTCATCCCCTTCCAGAAGTCTGGCCAAGCCAAAGTCAGTGATTTTCACGTGGTTTGGAGATTTCACCAGGACATTACGGGCTGCCAAGTCCCGGTGGACGAGTCTCCTCTCTTCCAGGTACATCATTCCCTGAGGGAGTAAGGACAGTGCAATAATTCTAATGAGTCTTGCATGTTATTTGAGAATTAACTTTCACTGGTGACATGGAAAATGGTTCAATTATGAGTATTTACAATGAGAAAATGGCCTAGACATTGCTCTTGCTCTGAGCAAGAGGCAGGATTACATGACCTTGAGTTACTCCAGTATGAATGATTCTGTAAGATTCAATTACCAAAGGGGAAAAAAAACCCAACAAAATAACATATAGATAACTCTTTTGCTTCAGCAAGATGAAAACTGGGAGATGTGAGACAAAGAAAAGAAATATCATAGCCCTTGTTCTTCAGACAGAAACCCTGATGACTATAAAAATAATCAATTTAGCCAAAGCCCCCCAGAAATTAGACCACACTGGGAAACAATCCCAGTTCTGTCACATTCCAGGCAAGTGTCTTTAATTCAAGATGAAGTTTCTTGTCCATGTTCAAATGGTTTTTAGGTTGGTCACAAATTTTCACTATCCTCAGTGGATTAGAAGGAAAACAATCCTTTATTCCAAGTGCTGCAACTCCCTTACCTTTTCACTCCCTTAAAATATTGCCTGTAGTATTATAATAAGACATTAGATCAATGGCCCTTTTTTATGAGCATATATATTCTGTTAGAAGTACTTTTGTTAACAAGCCCATCCAGCTGCCTTTAAAGATAAGGTAACATATACTCAAACTGCCTGGCCTTAACCTTATTCTTATTTTGATGGGACACTACCCATCCACCATCAGTATGGAAATTTGCACAATGCTTTGTGACACTGAGATCAACACCAAAGCTTGGTCTTATTAATTATATGACACACAAAGGATAGCTGGGCAGGGTTACAAGCCTATAATTTCATTAAAAGGCATTTATGACATTAACCACCATTATTAGAACTTAGAGATGAAATCACACACTTGACAATTGCCTTTAAGGTATCTCTTAATATATTAGCTCTGTATAATATATATGATAATTTTAAAAAAGTAATTGCTGAATACCAAAGAGATCATATTATCCCATAATACAGATGATAATTCAGAGAGTCACATGTTGTGATTAAAATAACCAGATTACTCAGTGCCATGGGCCAGATTTTATTATTCCCTCACTGCCTAGGGAGCTCACAGGTAACTGTCCCCATACAGGCTGCCACTCATGGCCTCTGGACCCAGCCCTGGCACAGAAAAGTTGTGGCTGCCCCATCCTGGAAGTGTCCAAGGCCAAGTTGGATGGGACTTGGAGCAACCTGGGACAGTAGAAGGTGTCCCTGCACATGGCAGGGGGTGGGAATGGATGAGCTTTAAAGTACCTAGGATTCTATGAAAGTGGACATCTATACAAAAAGCATCAAATGGAGCCCTAAACTGGTTTTGGGTGGAAAAATTTCAGTGCAAACATGAGAAAAAGCTTTGAAAATAAGTGGGAGAATGTTTGGCATAAACACTATTTCATGCAGTCAACATGAAGGGGTTTTGAAAGAGGACACATGGGCTCTGAAGTTATCCTTTAAAAGCACTGCTTGTTGAAGCAAACACACCCTCCTGCCAATTGCAAATCAATACTTCTGGCTTTTGATCATCAGAATTGCAAGTCTTCAAAAGAATAATGTTTTTTGACATCAATGTTTTTTCATATCAAATTGAAACCTCTAGGAAAAAAGAGATAAATCTAATGGGCTAAACAGCTGTGAGTCACACAAGAATCACACTGTGATACCAGCTGATGAGGGAATTCTGCTGGCATCAGAATGTATCAGGCCCAAATAAAATTATAATTTTTAACAGATTAACTTGTACCTACCAGCACTGAAACAATATGAAAACACTGCAGATTTCTTTCGGCCAAAATGAAAATATAGAATTTGTCTTGTCAAAATCAAAACACATGACCTGTACCAAGGCTTTAGCCTCCTGTTTCTAGTTAATGAGAGCAGGAATGGATGGTAAGGTGTGCAAAAACATCCCTCATTGAAAAAGTTACACAACCAAATTCTTGACAATGTCTCTTTGGTTTTATTTTACTGTGTCTAATTCCAAGCATTTTTTTTAAACCTATAGGCTAACACTTTAGGATGTTTTACTCTTTAATCTATTCATTCATTTCCATTTATTCCAATTTTGTGCTATTATTTAGCATCATTTTAGTAAAATTCTATGTTATTCATACTCTCTGAAGAACTAGAAAGATGTGTAATCACCAATATTTTTTATTTCTCCTCAGCAATACCACAGCTGGCTTTCTTTTCTGTCCAGAAGGAGGGCAGGGATAACTGCCTGTGTGTCATTGTACTCACAGTCTGCTTCACCTCTGTCAAAAATTTCTTCCACCTGTGTTATCTAAAACGTAAACCAGCCCCTGTAGGGTTGGTTGGCAGCTGCAAAATCCCCTGCAGAGCCCTCAGTTTGCAGAAATGCAAATCCTCTTGGGAATCCCCAGTGGAAACATGTTTGATTTTCTCGATTACCCACCAACAAGTTTAAATGTGGGTGGCAGAAGTACAAATGCAAAAGTATATATGTGTATCTTTTCAATAAATGAGACTATCCAAACAGAAGGAAAAGAATCTAAAAGAGGGAATCCTCCAGCATTCTGTCTAAACAGAAATTATGCAGAGAACCAGCAGCTGAAGGCATTTTAGAACTTGCAGGAAAACCAGCTCTATATGAATCTTTCATCTTTTAATACAATACAGAAGTATGATAAAAAATACACAGCTGGTGATGTCCCCACCCAAAAAGCCCATGAGACAATACCAGGAGGACATTTTACGAGTTGAATAGACTAAAAGTTATTCATTAAGAGCTATGAAAAAACATCTTTTGCAATTTTGTTAATGAGTGTTTATAAATTCTCTGGCACTGTGAAAGCTTTGGAACGGTCACTTCAGGTACAGTCAGGTTTGCTATTTTCACCAGAAAAATTTTCACCAGAAAAATCAGACCTGAAAACTAGATAATATGCTGGCAATAAACTGAAGTGGGACAGTGGAAAGGAGACTTTGTGTCAAAAAAATCGATGGGACAAGAGGAGATAATGATCTGGGACAGCTTTCTGATCTTTCCAAGTGCTGAACTTCGCTGCAGAAAACATCAAATTAGGTTCATAAAGTATTAGGATCTCCAGTGCTATGGAAGTATCACCAAAGCTAGGCTGATGGAGGAAATAGGAGAATAAAAGGATTTTTTTTTAAAAAAAGGAAAAAGAATATATATATATATAATTTTTCTGGTAAATCATGGGTTTGTCTCCTGAGATCTGCCTTGAAGGTATGGCCATAAGTTGCTGTTTCCTTACTTTATTATAAGTTTCTGCTGCTGCTGTAATTTGCCTCTCAGTTTCTCCATTTGTACAGCTCAGAGTGTAAGAGGTACACAGACTATTTCAGATGCTGTAATTTGATTTCCTTCACTTTTCTGGACTTTTTGGAGTCCCACTTCCCTGCTGAGGATGCTTCTGGATTTGTTTCAAAAGTGGCAGCTGCTGTGCAGGAAATGCCCATGTCTGAACTTGCCTGAAACACTTTCCCTCAGGTGCTGGAGTTCATCTCCAGGAAAAAGGTATTCATTACTTAGGACAGAATTCAAATAGGTCTGTAAGTCATTAAATGCAAAGTCCTTTTGGGATAATTGCTAAAGATGAGCTGAAATGTGTTGAATCACTAACTAAAATTTAACATATGTCTTCTGTCTTGCACGATGCAAGACATCATTTTGCAAGAACAAATCAAATTTAAAAAGTAAGTATAAAGACCTTCACCTGCCCAAAGATCTTCAGGAATGCCAGCCCAGAGCAAACCCCCTACAAAGACTTTTTTTCAGTGTGACTTTTGGTTGTTTTCTACACTAAATGTAATTGTTTCCCTAAATTGAGGGCATGTTGATCTTATCTCACCCAGGAATTAAGAGCAGCCTGTCTTTCTTTGATAAGAACTTCCACCCACCCAAGCCAGCACACATGGCAGAGATTCATCAAATTCATTCTTCAGGTACATGCAGGAAGAAAATTTCCAGTCCAACTCAAGTCTTATGGACATTAATCTGCAGTGTTGGAGACTGCTCTCTTACCATCCTAATAACTCAAGGCTTGATAATAATGAGAATCAGTGCAGAAACCCTCAAATGATCATCTTTTCCCTTGCATACTCCATGGAAAAGGTGTAATTTTGCCTGGGGCTAAATACACTTTCAAGGAAAACACTGTGCCCTTTGTTGTCAGGAGCAACCACACTCATCCAGGGAGCTGCTCCTCCAGAGAGAGGAGGGCAGCACTGCTCTGAAATGCACTGACCCAGCTGCAGAGGGGGGATGGGATGGGATGGGATGNGGGATGCTACCAGCCTGAGCTGAGGACTCACGCCTCTTGTTGAGCACACCTTCACCAGGTCATCTGCTGAAAATGTCTGGAGTTCTGCCAGCCCTGGTGAAGCTGGCAAGGGACAACCAGTCCTGCTTGCTGTACTGGGCTAGAAGCCCAAATATTTAGGAGTTCAATTCAATTATAGATATATAGATTAATAATTATATATTAATCTCTCTATCTCTTTGGAAAAGGGCACACAAAGAAAGCTTATGTGACAGTAATGTATTACTACCTATCTCCTGCTCACTTGACAAGCTCTCTGAAGGTTTCACTTCAGTTTAAGTTTGAAGCAATGTGCTGTTAATGTGCAGCAAGCTGTATCTCAGAGTAAAATTTCAAGATGGTCATCTTCAGATGCACTTAGGATACAATGTTGATAAAACTATGTGGATTTGCCTGCAGTTGCTTTGGTCCTGTCCACCTGAGCAGGACCAGATGATGGAAGCATTGCCAGATCTGCCACCTGAGCAGGTGTGACACAAGCAGAGGGGACACTGCTGATAACAGCATTTCCTCACAGTCCTGCTCTAACTCTGCTCAGTGTTTTCAGACTAAACAGTTCAGAGTACACAGAAGCCAGACCAAGACTATCTGTACTTGACTCCAGAGATGGGGTCCCAGTGTAGCTGGGTTATTATCCCTGTGGAAGGCAAGCAGTGAAGATCCAACTCCTGCACAGGTAACTTGAGCTAGTTCTGCTGTGAAAAGAGAGGTGATGTTTTGAACACAGGTCAGTCTTACACCTCTCCACCTGTGGCTCACCCACAAGTACAAATTCTCTCTGCTCACATGTGGGCTGGCTCAGCTGAAGCACAAAACTGGGATGAGTTGGGTTCCTAGCAGCCACAGGAGGACACACACTACTCGTGGCAATGTAAAAGTGCCACTTGCACATCAAAAGAACACGTCTGGATAAGAAGGAGTCAGCGCCAGATATTTGCTTTGCACCATGTGGCAGCTGCAGTTTATTTGTTCCAGAAATAGAAGTCCAAAAGCCTGATTTGCTACACTGCTAAACTCCATCCCAGGACACAAACCAAAGATGTTGCTCAAGCACAACAGGTCGAAACAAACTCCAGAAGTAAAAGTGAAGGGAAAGAGGCTGTGAGGCTGATTAGATGAGAATTACAGGAAAAATACAGCCTATTCCAAAATGACAGGTGATTCATAAAGTGAGAAAGAGTGGAAAGAAATGAGAGGAGAAGCAATTTCATAAGCCTATGACATTTCAATACTTAATTGACTGGACTGAGCAGACATTTTGATGGACTCAGACCCACTCCAATCCTAAATTAACATCTCAGGAATGTCATCCCACCCCCTCATGGCACAGATAAGTGGGTCACTGCTGAACTGACTGGTTCTCAGTTCTGAGCTTGTGCGGCTGTTGAAATAAAGCTTTCTATCCTGGGTAGGTGCTGAAGCTCCTCAGGCAACACCAGAAGGGGAGTTTGTTCCACTGCATCATCAAAGTCTGAACTCCTGTGGAACGATGAGTTGACTCCCAGGCTCCCTCAAATTATTCAGCTTTCTGGATTAGATGGTGCTGAATATGAAGAGTGCTTCACACTGTTCTGAAGAAAGATGCTACATAAATATATTAAGTATCATAAGCAATGAGATGCAGACCAAGTATTTATTTCAATACTGGCCATACTGGATGTGGCTCTGACTTCTGGTCCCACCTACAGCCACATCTGTGCAGCTGCTGCCAAGTTCAGTCCCAAGTGTGATATTCCTGAGGGAGGGAGCTGTGGACTTGTGTCTAATCTCCATTTTGCAATGAACTCAGGTGCTTTGTTAAGACAGCAAGGTGCTCTCCTGTGCCAGCTCCATTCTCCATTCTGTGGGCAAACTGGGCCACACTGGCTGTGCTCCCCCTTTACCTGGACCAGCTGTCCCAGACTCCTGGGCTGTGTGGACAGACCACACTGCTCTCCCTTATTCCCAAAGTGCTGAAAGGACAGGGACGTTGTCCTGTTAGCTCTGAAGGAAACCACAGCTCAGGGGACTGCAGCCCAAAGAGGAGAGAGAAATTGCAGCTTGCAGCTGTGATTACAATAAATGTACAGTTCTGGATGCAACTGCACTGACAACACCTTTTGCTGTGAAAGAGGCCTTTAAACAAGAACTAACTGCCTAAATAACAAACTTATTACTGCAAAACTCTCCATGCCAGGCAGTAACACTCATTGCAAAGTAACTACAGTTTTCAGACTGGCAGGATCACAGGCCTTATGACAAAGGCTCTTTCAAACTGTTGTTTCAAAAGCAAATCGTAGTAATCTGTGCTAAACATGTCAGCAGAAGGAACATACCTGTCCACTGATTTGGGGAGTGCTCAGAGACTTCAGGCTTCAGCTCCCAGTGGATCACATACTCCTGGAAAGTGTTTGATGCTTTTCAAAGTGGCAATCAGAGAGAGGTGCAATTTGAACAGGCTTTTTGAATGCTATTCTTCTCCTTTACATTAATTGCTTCACTTAGACTAGCTCCAGCTCCTTCCTCTGAAGAGGCAGGAAGGCTAAAAGCAGCCTATAAAGGAGTTCCCAGTGCAACTGTAACGAGGGAGCTGTGGCCAGTGCTTTCCTGATCCTGTAGTTCCAAACTGCCCAGCAGGGAGGTCACTGGCTTTCCTGGAAGAAAGCCCACAGCAGCAAACTTGAACAATGGGCTACTTCTCCCCCAGCCAGGCACTGACCTCTTGCCAATGCAATTACTGTCAGGAGAGTGTATTGTGCAGTGCATTCAGTCTCTCCAAGAAAGTGTATTTAAAATGGATTACTTCTGCTCCTTAGGCAGGCAATCAATAGAGATGTGGACTGCAATAAGTACAGAGATGTCTGTGGGCTGCAGCACTTATCCTCTGTGTCTCTTCAGAAATTAATTAAAAATCAATGAAGTGTGCAGCCTATTAATAAGGAACCTCCAGATGAACAGATACAAGCACAGCCTTCCCTCGGGTTCAGGAAAAGCACAGCCCCAGCACAAACACACTGGAAACTCTCTGGCACTCCAAACCATACCATACCCTGACCTTTCATGGCCATGCCCTGGACTGACTGAACTCAAATATCCCCAGCTTTATGCACCCTTAACAAATTACATGCTGTGTGTTTCAAGTCAGCTAAACCGGAGGAATTGGGGAAAGCATTTAGAGCCTACTAGGAAATGAACTCAGGGCAAAGCAAAACTACCTGTGTGAAGGTGGGATCCAGCAAACATCTAACAGAGGGTTGAGTCCAGTGTCTCCTCTTAATTAAAAACTTCTTTTTAGACACCTTTCTTGGGAAACGACTCCTGACCCTGTAGCAGATAATTTTCCACTGGAAACTAGTTGATAAATTAGCATGTATGTACTAGACATGCAAGGATTTCTAGTATTCCTCTTACTCAGTTGCATGTTATGATAATAAAATACGTGACTAAACAGGTCTTACTTGGCTGGTTTGAGACAGTGTTTACTTGGTTGAGACAGTGTTTTTGGACAGTTGAAATTACTCTGCCATTCTCCTGGGCAGTGCATTGTGTGCTCAGACAAAAATCCCACAGAAAGAGTCCACAACAGCTCCCTGCTTTGCAAAAGGCAAAAATGTACAGAATTCCACTGATCCCCCTGAAACACCTGAGAGGTGAAATTTTTTACCTCAAGACATGTTTCATAGGGCACTTTCAGTCCAATAAAAAGCTGGTAGCACTATCCTGTGTCTTCATTATTTCCTTTTCCAATCAAACAACATGACTGGGGCTGAATTCCTGAGGTAGGCACCTTAATTTGAAAGTTGCCCCTGAAGCTCACACAGCTCCAGGGCTCTGCATTTCCACCACTTTAAAAATCCCCATTTCAGGGTAAATAGGGAAACAACAGGACAATGGAAGCACTACTTCCAGAAACCACCACTTTCACTAGCTATTCCAGTGCCAGGGCTACAGGCTCTGCAGGAGAAAAGTGGAACAAGGGCATATTTACCCTATCCTATTTTCTTCTCATGTGAGCAGAGCAAGCAGTCAGGCTTCTGCTCAGGACTGCAATACTGTTCCACAAAAGAAAATGTTCTGAATCTATTCTAAATGCTTTTGATACCCTGATTCAAGAGAGTTCTTGAATAAATTACAGCTTTGAACTTCCAAACTGTGTTGCCACTAGGTTTCTGAGCACTTCTTGAAAACCCACATCACAGGTAACCATAGCTACCTATTACATACATTTTTTCCCCTTTTCTAATTGAGTAGCTTATGACACTGAGAGAACAAGAGAGGCCAGCCACATAAACAGACTGTGCTCTCTGATAATGGCTGGAGAAACCTGCTAAATAATCCATTAACCTTATTCAATAAATTCAGATGAGTGCTGGAATGGGGTGTGTGCAAAGCAGAAATGTGGTTTCCAGAGACACAGATTTCCCCCCAGCTAAAACATCACATTATTATTACTGGTTCAGAGCATTGCTGTGTTGACAGAGAGCCCACAGAGTGTAAGTCAAGCTGCCACCATGCCCCACGAGCTCCCTGTCTTCACACTGAGCCTCCTTCCCTGCCTGGGTGGGGATCATTAAACACAGCCTGCCACCTTTCCCTGGCCACTGGGAAATTCCTGGGAATGCAAACTCCAGGCAGAGACTCTGCAGAGGCAAAGGGAAGGGCAGTTGAGCACTGGGGTGCATGGTCTGTCCCCTCCCCTGCTCCTCTGTCCTTCAGCTCAGCCCTATCCAGACACTGACTCCATGGAGATCCAAGGCAATTTAAACAAGCTCTTGCATTACTTTGTCACAGGATACTCATAGAAAATAAAGTATAATTCTGCCCTTCAGGTTTGTACACGTGGAAAACTATGGAGCACTGACTGCAGTGATAATTTGTGCCATATATTGGTTTACTTTTCCTATGAAGTGGTTCTGCAGCTCTACCAAGGGGCCACAGTCCTACACAGGGGAGAAACTACTTCTAAAGTAGTAAATAACTAAAAAAGAAACTTTTATCGTGGCCTCTAGACAAAACTGATGACTTCTTTTTTGGGTTTTTTTGGTTTTTTTTCCTAGATCCCAGAAATATCTGAGTGATGTTTGGCTGAAGCTTTTGAAATCCATTTATATTGAGGTGAATCCCAGCACTGGAGGTTTTAGTTCCCAAATCTGAGAAACTTCTCAGTGAGCATGACCTGACTGTTTTAATTGATCTCTGCACAGTTCCCAGCTACCACAAATACTTTAGTTACAGCTATGTTTTTGTTAGGTTGTCTCCAGAGCCAGGGGGGCCGTGACTTATTTGAAAAGAAAGAAAAGTACTCATAAGTTTGACATCTTGAGATCTGAGCATGTGGGTGGTGAATACAATGGAAATTTTGAGGGCTGCTGAGCTGAAACATGTGACCTGAGTGGAACATAGAGCAATCAGGGCGGGTGTATTTCCACTGATAGTAACATTTTAAGTGCCTTAAGACTCAATTCCTGGTTTTCTGAATTTAAAGGGAGTTTTTCCATGAATTACAACTGAGACAGCCTTGTCTGAGGTTCAAGCCTTGGGTCAGTGCTGCTATCACCACACAGCACCCAGATGGAACACACAAATCAGGTTGAAATGGATTTTAACCATTGGCAAAGTAATTCACTGGGGAAATAAAGCAGAGGAAACCCAGCAGCCCCGGAATCCTCTAAAACCCCAAGTGTTCCTTGAGAAGGCTCATCTCCCCAGGCACAACCCCTTCATCTTTTGCCTCTGACTCTACAGCTATGATTTTTTTCCTGTGATTTACAATGTTTAACTGCTAGCCCTGGCTATGGAATTCACACGGGACGTAGCCTGGAATAGCCAAAGGCCTTTTAAGAGGATTCAACGTCTAACCTGTGACCAAGACCTTCTGGGGATCAGCCACCAACACCTTGGCTAAGAAGCTGTCCCTGTTCCTCCTGAAGTTCTGCAGATCTGCAGCAGCATTTCCATGCCTCAGAATATTGCTCCAGCACTGCCAGTGTGCCAAAACTGTTTTTGTTGACTTTTTTTTTGCCACAGAGACACAGGAACCATCTTCTTCTTAGTATTGAAATGAGAAGATTCCTAAAAGGGTCTGCTAATAGCAAAATCATTGCAGTGAGTAGAAAAGCCTCACACTGCTTTTGTTTCATTTGGATCAGATCCAAACATGAGAAATCTCTGAGCACAGCTCCCACACTCTCTTGGCTGGCATTTTTCAGCTGTTGCTCCATCTCTTGGCTGCTTCATTCACAGTTCTTCTCTCTCTCTTTGAAACTGCTGAGATCTTTCAAAGGATCAGCTGTAGAAATTCACCATTTCCCCAAGGACACAATAATTTTGCATTTTTTTCTCCTCTTCAATTAAAACTAACATGCACCAGGTTCAAAATATTCCTCTGCCTTGACTGAAACAACACATTGATCAAAACATAGGCAGAGGCACAACATGATCCCCCAAGAGAACAACTTTTAAGAAGGTATTTACAGTAAGGGTTCTTTAGAGCAAGGCAGGGAGAATCAAGTTGTCTCTGAGGACAGGATAAAATAATCAGGTCAATAAAACCAGGTGTTATGCAGTGATGGAAAGAGCTTTTCTAGGAGCACTGAGGTGGATGAGCATGCCTGGGAACACACATGGACTCCTCTGAACTTCTTATGACTGGATCAAAACACATCCATATGTAATTCTGGCCCTGTTTCTCCAGTAAGCTTGTACAACCTCTCCAAATCTCACCAAAATAAAATTACTGCTGGCACATAAGGACACACTGCACTTCCAATCCCAGAAATATTCACTGATAAATTCCTAGCCAAGCACACACAGAGTGAATGGTAGTGAGAGCTTCTCAGAAGCTGTACTTCATCTGCTCACACATGACCATTTCTGTTTTCATTGGAATTGACATTTACTTTTTTATTTTTGCCACTCCATTGCCATGCCTATCTCCCTAAGAAGTCAGTTGTGACATACATATTTATTTTTCTGTCTGCCTCTGAGAGTTTATGAGTGTTTTCAACCTGATTTGGCACTACACTTGCCTCAAAAGTTTTGTGTTCTTATAAGTTTCCTGAAAGCAGGTAGGCAAGGAGAGGAGTAAGGCTGGAATATTCTCCTGCTATTGTGATCACAGCCTTTCTTGGACACAAGAGACATTACTGAGGATACTTTAACTAGCACTAGGAACATATTAAATTCCAGATAACCTAATCATGAGATATAAATCACAGGCAACCAGCTCTCAGCAGCATTACTGCTCACAGAGCAGCTTTTCCAAAGAGCTCCAGGGGGCCTCATTGATCACAAATGCATGAAGTTCTAGTGGAAGAAAGAATGCAGCCCTATTTACATACACTTATCCTGAACAGAAATTAGGGCTTCCTGCACCTGCTCTGGGGAGCTGCAGACCAGCTCATGAGATGCTGGATCATCTTTGCTTGAACTGCTGAATGACACTAAAGCCTGGCTACTGGGGGGCTGGTAGAGGGGTCAGAGAGACCCTGTCTTCAGGAAAACTACTGAAACATTTGTCCTTCATGAGGGAATTTGCGTGACTTTGCCTCACTCAGCTTTGCCCAAGGCAGGCTGAAGATCACCTGGCCTCAAAGTTCTGCTAGCCATGGTCCCCTATGGGCAGAAGGTGTCAGGAATGGGAAACATTTGGTGCTTGCTAGGCC
>VZRX01020779.1:1230-22315 GCA_013398075.1 Notiomystis cincta
AGGATCTCATTTGCAGGGCTCGCTGCCCCCCTTGTACTGATGTCTTGCTGTTTCTCCCAAGCTGAGATCAGCAGGGGCCCAAGTCATCCAGGATCTCATCCCTGATGCCAGCTCCATCAGTGACCTGGACTTGTCTGACAATGGTAGGTTGCTTTTTCCCAGCTGGGGAGAAGATCTCCTCCATCTCCTGGACCTGCATGTCCAGTCACCCAGCACAAGGAGCAGGGTGATTTCTTTACACCCTCCTACCTCAAGACTTGCCAAAATTTCTCATATATCAGGAGTGCCCACAGTGGCTGCTCCTTCACTGAGGTCATTTCTCAGAGACCCCAGCTCTGCACAGGTCTTCAGTCTCCTTGGGGAAGGCAGGAAGGGAGGAAGATGCTCAGGAACTTCCCTGGACATCTCCAGCATCCCACTGTGGCAGCTTGGTGGCTCTGCAGGTCTCCTGTGAGGGACCACCTTGGTGCCACCTCTGTGGATTTGTTGGACCACCTTGGTGGGTGTCTCCCATCTCCTGCAGGCTTTGACCCCGACATGGTGACACTGGTGCTCTCCATTGGCAGAAGCAAATCCATTAGACACGTCTCCCTGGGGAAAAACTTCAACATCAAATCCAAGTGAGTGCAAAGCAGCAGCACCCAGGCTTGGAGCCATCCTGGAATGGTGCACCCACCTTGATTCTCTCTCCCCATCAAAAGCCCATGGGCTGTTGGAATTGCCTGCCCATCCTGGCTGCTCCAACACAACAGGGGGGACACCATTGCCAGCACCTGGTGCAGTGTCAGAGATGGGTCATAGCCCAGGCAAGAGTGGGAGGGAAAACAGAGCTCTGCCAGCTGCCTCTGTGGCCCCAGGGCATGCACCAGTGACCCCCTCACGGCATCTCTCCCACAGGGAAGGTCTGTTGGATGTCCTGCACCGCATTGTCCAGCTCACCCAGGAGGAGGATTGTGTAAGTCCAGCTTGCCCTCAGCCACCACAACCATCCCATCCATGCTCCTGGTCACCCTCAGCCACCACTGTGCAGTCTCCACGCTGGGTTGCCATCCAGATCCCTCCCACCCAGGCTGGGAGCAATCCTCCCTCTCCCACTGCCATTCAAGTCCTTCTGCTTTTATTTTTCCTCAGTCTGAAGCAGAAGCTCAGACAGAGAAGTGGGAGCTGTTCCCATTCATCTGGGAAAATTGGAGCCTGGGTCTGGCTAAAGGCATGGAGGAGACACTTGGTGTAACCTGGATTCAGCACAGCCTTCCCAAAAACCTCTGTTTTCTCCTTACTGCCAGGCATCTGAGCTAAATCCAGCCTGTTGCCTAAGCACTCATTGCCCTCCTGTTTCTTGGGGTTCAGCACCACTTGTTCTCTCCAAAATCAGCACCAGCCCAGAGGCTGCTGGACAGGGATGGAGGCTGTGTCTGAAGGGTGACATGCACCCTGACATGTCCTGGACACTTGTCCCCCTCCTTGTCCCTTTTCTAGCCTCTCCAGTCGCTGTCTGTGGCTGAATCACGCCTCAAACTGGGGACCAACGTCCTGCTGAGTGCCCTGGGCAGTAACACCAGCCTCGTCTCCCTGGACATCAGTGGCAACGCCATGGGGGACACAGGGGCCAAGATGCTTGCCAAGGCCCTGCAGATCAACACCAAGCTCAGGTAGCAGCAGCTCTACAACACCCTGTGCTGGGTCCCTGGTGCTGATGCCATCAGAGGAGGCTTCTCATGGCTCCTGGTGGCCATGGATGCGGTCCTGGATCACTCCTGCTACATGATCAGATGCTATGACTGTATTTTGCACTCATGGCAGTCATCTGGCAGTGCTGGCAAGGGGCATGAGAAGGGCAAGAGAGCAGCTCAATCCTGGCCCTGGCATTTGCCAGCTCTTTTCCAGGCTCCTGCATAACCTGGCGTGCTGCAGTCAGACCTTTGTGGTCAATGCCCTCGCCTCACACTCTGCCATCAGTTCCCAAAACACCATTTTTGACCCCATTGTGTACACAAAGCCAAAGCAGGGGGGTCTGCAGAGGGCAGGGAATGGTGTTCAGCCAGGGCTGTTCCTCTGGGAGATGTCTGTCCCTGCTTGTAGGATGGTGCTTGAATGTGTCCTCCCAGCCCTTCACTCCCTCCAGGCACCCACCTAATTTACAGCTCCTTGCAAAGTCCAAGTTTAGGTTTTGGATACTGAAAATTGTAATTTTTAACCCCATTTTTAGGCTCTCTGGTGCCTGGGGTCAGCCTTGGGCTGACTCTTCATGGCACCCACCTCAGGGCAGTGTGGGTGTGGGCAGGGCTCACCCAGGTCCTTCTTTTTACAGGACCGTGGTTTGGGACAGGAACAACACAACTGCCCACGGGCTCCTGGAGGTGGCTCAGGCTCTGGAGAGGTATGGAAGGAGCTTCTTGGTCCTCCTGTCTTGTTACTGCCATGCAAAAAATCCTCAGGTGTGTGGCTGTGCAGATCTCTGGAAGTACAAAGAAAGAGGAGTGCATGGAGAGCCCGGGCAGGTGGTCACTGCCACCCCATCAGCGTTTGCTGAGGGCCACACTTCGGCCATCCCTGTCTGCAGGGCTGGACAAGATCCAGGCTCCATTGGGTGGCTCTGGGCCTGTGTCATGTCTGTGGGGACATGAACAGGGGGTTCAGCCCTGGGTGCAGCAGCACCTGCTCACCCCACTGTGCCTCACAGGAATTACACGCTCAAGTCGATGCCGCTGCCCATGAGTGACGTGGCCCAGGCCTATCGCAGCAACCCCGAGAGGACGGAGGAGGCCGTGCACAAGGTGGGAGGATGTGGCCTGGGGGCTGCAGGGCCAGGTGCCACCATCACTGCTCATGGCCTCTTGCCTCTGCAGCTCCAGTCCTGCCTGACGAGAAACCAGCTGCGGCAAACGCTGCCGGCACAGACCTTCCGGCTGCAGCAGGGCATCCTCACCACTTCTTCTGAACAGGTTTGATGGACAAATTGCTGCATGAGGCTGCTCCTCCCCTGCCCCAAACGACCCTAGCTTGCACATGTGAGCTCTTGCAATCAGCAAAACACCCTTTTAACCTTTCCTGAGTGGAGGGCAGAGAAGATTGGAGGGATGGAACAGGTTGCTCAGAGAAATTGTGGTGCCAAATCTCTGGAAGTGTTCAAGTCCAGGTTGGGCTCGGAGCAAACTGATCCAGTGCAAGGTGTCCCTGACCATGGCAGGAGGGTTGGAATGAGAGAACCTTTAAGATCCTTTCCAACCCAAACCATTTCACGGTCCCATGGTGAGGGTGGGGGTGGATGGAAAGCAGATCTCCTGGCATCCTGCTGGTTGCATCCATGCATTTCATGCATATGCACTGCTGAGATAACTTGCTGCTGTGCTAACCTATACAGTGTGTTCCTGCCCCCTGTGCACTCCTGCCAGCAGATCCCTGCGTGTGAGATCCCTGGTTATTAGGCAGGGATGCTCTGGGAGGCTGTAACCTGCCTGTGCCCCCTCCAACCCCACTCTTCTCGGGGAAAGTCACAGCAAGGAGGGGAACTGGCAGTGCTGCTCCAGCGCTGGCACATGACACAGCCTCTCTGTGCTCCAGATGGTGAATGAGATCTGCCTGAGTGTGCAGAAGCACGTCGACATCCTCAGCACCTGCACGGGCAGGGAGGTGGAGACAGACATCCTGTGTGCTGAGGAGGCCATCAGGAATGCCAACCTCTCTGTCAGCGTGAGTCCACCGTGTGGGAAAGCCCCCAGCTCAGCCTGCATCCACTGGAGATCGAAGTGGGGCATTGATTAATTAATGACATCATTAACCAGCAGTCAGGGAATTCCAGAATGGCGATGCAACAGATGCACACCACCAAGCACTTGCAGATATTAAAGAACAGCTGAGAATTTCTGAATTCCCTTCTAGAACAAAGATCAAAATGTTCTTAGTCCCCTTGCCCCAGAGACACACAGCTGTGTGCAAACCCCCCACAGGGTTACAACCCCCCTCTTCCTCTGGCATCCCATGCTCACACGTCCCTCCTTGGGAGAGATGGGTGCTACCCTGAACCCACAGATGCCCACACTGGTGAGAAACCTCACTGAATGCCTGAGGGGTCCCTCCCTGGGGCACCTTCATCCCACCCCAGCAAAGACAATGCTCCATCAGCCCATGACAAAATCCATCATGTTGGCTTGGCCGCTCCTGGCTCTGTCAGACCTGGTTTGATCCTCCTGGTCTTGGTTCTCTCTCCCCATTGCACCTTTTCCTCCTCCTCCTCTACTTCTCTTCAAACCACTTCCTTTCCCCTTTTTCCCAACTCTCTGGCATCCCCCTGGTTATTTAACCTGGCAGAGATAGGATTTAAGAAGACAGTACTGAAGTTGGAAAGGTGGTGAAAGGGTTGGGTAAGGGTCTCCCTGATGCAGGTAGCAGTGTAGTGAGGTGCAATAGGGGAAGGAGAGTCAGTGGGTAGTGGGGAGAAATTGAGGTGACACAAGGACTGTGAGGGACCAGGATGCCCAAACCTGGCCCAGCAAAGCCAAAATATCACTGGGTCTCCCCAGCTGATGTGGTGATGCTCTCCCATGAGGCAGCCATGGACACAGGCTGGAAATACCAGAAGAGGAGGTGCCATGGGGTGATCCACACCATCTCTCTTCCCATGTCAGATCCTGCCCCTCTTGTATGAGGCGGGAAACACCCCCTACGAGAACAGCAAGCTGCAGCACAAGCTGGAGTGTCTCACGGAGGAAGCATCGCAGTCCTGCAGCCGGGAAATCCAGGTGGGCACCCCTGGGCAGCACGGGATGTCCACCAGCCTTGGCCCAGGGATAAGGGGGTTGGTGTCTACTGAAAACCATGTGAATCCTGATACAAAAGAAACTGAAAGCTTCCTTTCCTCCCCAAACTTCAGGCAATCATGCAGGCCGTGCTGGACACGGCCCACGGCCTGTGCCCAGCGGTGGTGCAGAAGAGCGGGGTCAGGGATCAGCTGGTCAGTGCCATGTCAGAGCGGATCTGCCTCCAGGACCACTTCAGCCTCAGCACTGTCCTGGACCAGATGGTCACCGATGTCTTCAGCAAGCTGAAGTGGGTGATGTGCTGTTCTTCCTTCTCTCTCAGCCACTGGTACCCACCCATGGAGCCAGAGGAGCATTCTGGGGGCTCCCTACCAACTTTTCCTCTCCCCACATTGTGGTAGTGGTGTGCTGGGTCCTGCTGATGTGTTTTTCCAGCTTGGCTTTGCTTCCTGCTTGGATCCAGTTTGGATGAGTCCCTGGGGTGCTGGGGAGACACATGGGGTGATGTTCCTGCAGGTACATCCCCTTGGCTGGCCCTGACCATCAACAATAAAATGCACTTGGCATTCTCCATCCTGGCCAGTGCCTATTCCCATTCCTGCTCTGGCAGCACAGACCCAGCATGCCACAGCATGTCCTGGGAGCCCCTCTGTGTGCCACAGCCAAGCATCCATCTCCTCAGCAAAGCCCTCCCTGGGGAGGTGGCCCCATGGCTTGCAGGGTTGGTGGGTGCTGGCCCTGAGAGCCCTCTTTCTGCTCCCAGTGAAATCAAGCTGTCCGTCACAGCCGCTGTGGCCGACTGCATCGTGGATGCCGTGCTGGGCGACCTGACCATCGCCCAGTGCAAACTGGTGAGTGCTGGGGGCCGGCAGCACCTGTGGGAGGGGGATGTGGGGCTGGGGATGCAGCAGGGGGGTCTGGGTACCCCAGCATTGTCCAGGTACCTGGACGCCAATGCTGTGACCATGGATTTGCAGTCTGGGAAGCAGGACAATTCTCACCCAGGCTGGTTTTCCTCCCAGGTAATCCTCTCCCAGTGTGGTCACAGCAACATTAACACCCTGAGCAAAGTCCCAGCGCTGCTGCCGTGTGGTGGGGGGTGCTGGGGTGATGCCGGGCACCGGCCACTCCCGCAGCAGGGCAGCTGCTGGGCTGGACACCGGCTAATCAGGCCTAAATCCGCTCACAAATCCCAGCCGTGGGTAGGGAGCAGAGCAGCGCGGAGCACACAGGGCAGCCGAGCACGCTCCAGCCCCTGGGATAATTTAAGCGCTTCCTAATGGTTTTAGGCAGAGAGCCTCTCCAAGCAGGGGCTCGACCTCCTGGTGCTGCTGCCGGAGTCGGCTGAGGACGATGCCACCGCGCTGGCGAGGGGCAGGAATCCTCCGGACCTGGCCGCAGACGAGGTAGGGTCCGGATCGCTGCGGCCGCGTGCTGCCCGCGCTGTAACTGCCCTTTATCCGCCTTACCGGATGATGCCGGGCTTAACACCGCAGCCTCTCCGGGAGCACGCACCCCCCGGCACCCCCCCAGGGCAGTGCTAAGGCAATTAGTGCTGGGAAATGGGACCATTAGTCTGCCAGGCCGTGCTGCTGGCACCGGGAGCGCGTCCTTGTGGCGGCCTGTCTGCTTGTACCTACTGTTGCTGCTCTGGGACCTGGGATCCAGTGTAGTGCATGGTTGTGGATGGGGAAATATCCAATCCAGCATCGTGGGTAGTTTTGGAGCTGGGACAAGATGAGGGGGTGCATCCCTGGGAGCCTAGGGGTGGTGGAGGGATTGCACCCACCCCTGGGTGAAGCCTGGCTGGCTCCCCCTGCCATGGGATGCCTCTTGGCACAGCCGGCTGGTCCATGCCGGAGCTGCCACCATCCCTCTCTCCCTGCAGTACAAGATGGCCCTGCGGAGGAGAAACAAGCATTTCAGGAGCATTCGGCCCACACCAACTGTGAGAAGTAAGCTCACCGTGGAGCTGTCCCTCTGCTGAGGCGCAGCGGAGCCGCAGGGGCGGGGGGCTCGCAGCAGCAGCCTGGGGCCTCAGGGTCAGAGCCCCTCGTGGTGATGGGCTGAGGGCAGGATCTGGACCCTTCAGAGAGCCTCTCCCAGTGCTGTGGTTGGGGTTTGTGGGGGAAGCTCACCTTGACCTTGCTCTTGTGCTGGCTTTGGGCCTCAGCTGACTCGGTGCCCTTGGGCAGTGGAGTAAATGCTCTGAACTCCCTCCCCACGTAGCCAGCAGTGGAGTAAATGCTCTGAACTCCCTCCCCACGTAGCCAGCTAGGGGTAGGAGGTTTGTCTGTGATTGTTCGTGCCATGGTGTCTCCCACGGCCAGCCCAGCGTCCACCCTGGTCATAGACATCACCCACTCACCCAACAACCCTGGGGAGAAGACATTGCCCATGGGTTTCCCTTGCTGCTGGTGCTCCCCCCAGAGCCCTGCATGCCTGGGAGGGGAGTGAATCTCGGGAGGGGCACAGACAATGATGGGTGACTCTGCTTTGACTAAAGCAGAGCTCACGAAGACTCCAGCACTCAGCACCCCTGTGTCCCCAGGGGATCCCTGAGCCCCGCAGCACCCTGCTGCCCATCCAGAGGGTACGTGGGGGGTGAGAAGCTGTCTGCAGAGCAAAACGGGTGTGTTTGGGAGTGCTGCTCACCGGGCCGGCGCTGGCAGAGTTCGTGCCGTGCCTCTGCTGCCTGCTGCAGGTCTCGGGGCCGGCTGCGGGGCTCGGCTCGGCCCCTGCCTGAGCATCCCCCGCAATCCTCCCACAGCATCCCCTGCACGCAAACCTCCGGCGGCGCTGGCAGGATCCGTCCCGGGCTGCGCCGCAAAGCCGCCACGCACGCTCCTGGCGGGCACGGCCGCGCT
Organism: Notiomystis cincta; assembly: GCA_013398075.1. Classification (NCBI taxonomy): domain Eukaryota; kingdom Metazoa; phylum Chordata; class Aves; order Passeriformes; family Notiomystidae; genus Notiomystis; species Notiomystis cincta. The sequence continues at coordinate 8,858 of VZRX01020779.1, forward strand.
CTCCTCCCCGCGGCGCAGCCAGCGCCCCGCTGACCCTCCGCGCGTGGGCGAAGGTGACGGCGTCGGTGATGATGATGATGATAGCGATGATGATGATGATGATGATGATGATGATGGGGAGGCCTGGCGAGGGCGGGTGTCAACAGGGACCCTCTCGCCTCTCGTAGGTGTCTCGGAGCTGGAGCCGGCAGCGGGTCGAGACGCCAGCGGGCTCCGAGCTCACCGGGCGCCGCCGTCACTCAGCCCCGCCGCGCCGCCGGCACGCCCTGCCTCCACAAAGGATGCTGAGCCTGCGAGCGGCTCGCTCCCCGCCCCGCAGCCTGCCACCGCCACCGGATTCCTTATGGACCTGCCGACCGCCGGCGAGAAGCTGGAGCATTGCACCAAAGCCAGGCCCCGGCCCAACCGCCGGCACAAGCAGCCGCCCAGCAAGCCGAATGTAAGGGGGGGCACGGCTGGCAGGGGAGGTGGGGTGTATTCGGTGTGTTTTTCCCATTTTTTTTTTCTGCTTGGGTGAATTATTGCGGTCAGTATTTGTTGCAAGGCAGGAAAATGAGATGCGCAAAGACGCGGTGGGTTTATTATTCTGCATTTCAGCTGCTGCCGGAGCCTCCTCCTCGGAGGGGGGCAGCCTGAAAGGATGGGCAAGGGGGCTGGGGGGGGCGAGGGGAATCATCCATCCTCTTTCCTGCTCCCCACTGGGAGATGCTGAGTGGTGGGAGCCGGGAGAGGAATGAAAAAGCCTGCAGAGTTTGGGTGCAGAGGGCCAGCGATGTGTTCGGCAATGGCTCCAGCTGCCTCCCTCCTGAGCTCCATTTGCTCCCCCTTATCCAAAATCCATCATCCCTGAAGCACCGGTGGCCACCACGGTGATGCTGGTGGGTCTCTGCCAGCCGTGATGAGGTGCGTTGTTCTCCCCCCATCCAACAGGCGACTGGATGGGGATCCTGCCTTTGCACCCCCTTCCCAAAGGAAAAGTAACTTTTGGATGCAGTCAGTGGCGAGTCCAGCTCCGTCACTGTCCCCGGGGCTGGATCCTGCTGGCATCACCTCATCCCCATGCCACCGTGATGCAGCTGGATCCTTTCACTTGCTGGAAAGCCCTGGCTTGCACGGCTGTGGTGATGCTTGCCCTTGGATCGTGGTGGGATCAGGGCTGGCACGGGGCCACAGGGGAGGCAGGAGCTGTGTCCCACGGGCAGGGTGGGTGCTGGAGGGGCCAGGGGCCATCACCCTGCAGTGGGACAGGCATGCCTGGCACCCAGGGTGGGCCAAGGCTTGAGCAAGGACGGGCTTTGATGGATATGATGTGACAGGGAGAGCAGATCTCAGATGGCTGGAACGGCTCCTGAGCGGCATCAATCCAGCCGTAATGAAAAGTCATTATGGATTGAAATGCCACCGATGGGGAAGCGCCTCCCTCCCATCGATAGGAAGCCACTGATGCAGTGCCACATGCCAGGGAGAGGAAGGTGCCATGGAGGAAGGCTTGGCCATGGTGTGGACCGCTTTCTTATGGGCATGGAGCAGGTGGCTCTCATGCAGGCTCTAGTGGCACTCCAAGGTTGGACTTGAAATGTCTGAAGGATGCAGACACGGGTCCTTGCAGGTCATCTGCTCCATCACCCACCAGCAGTGCAGGGGTCCCTTTCTTGGAGCTCAGAATTAGGAAGCATCTGTGTCAAAGGCTTCTCCCACAATATGAGTGCCATGCCTCAGCCATTGTGCTGGGCAAGGGGTTGGAAGGAGCCCGGGGCTGCCTGGAGCTCCCAGTGCTCAAGGGAGGGAGCAGGATTAGAGCTCAGATGCAGCTGATAACACCACACTTTGGCTTTAATGCTGAGTATGAGGTGGAGCATGCCATCACCCGTCCTGCACGGGCACCCACTTGTTCATGCCCAGGAGTGGGTGACACATCTTCATGTCTGGGGGCACTTTTGCCCTGTGCTGGGCTGACAGCAACTGTCACTCCCAGGTGCAGCCCGTGGCCTGTGAGAACAGCGAGGACAGGAGCATCACCCGTGTGGACGAGGGCCTGGAGGACTTCTTTGCCAAGAGGCTCATCACAGAAACACTGCCGTAAGCCTGGGGGTCCTCAGGGCCCCTCACCTGCCCAGCACACACTCACCCCCAGGGTTTCAGCAGCTCCTCCCTGCAAATGCTGCTGGTCCCAGTGCAAAAGGGAGGCTGGGGAAAGCAGCACAGCCAGGGATATCGCTAAGGGCATGGCTGGGGAAGAGGAATGGGGTGACAGCCATGGTGTGCAGGATGTGGCCATGGAGTCTGTTCCACAGTGGGGAGGCAATGAGGCAGCACCCATGGGAACCATGCTGGGAATGGGTGCCCTTGCCAGGACACTGCCATCTCAGGTGGTATGTCCAGGGTGTGGATCCACCCCTTCAGGGTGGGAAGGGAGAAAAACCGGTCCCTTGCCTCTTGGCAGCCTGGACCTCACCTTTTCCGATGCTTCATCTCTCCCCAGCCCCACGACTCCGGAGACCTGCCTGGGATCAGCCCCTCTGGCTCCCTCTGGTTCTCGTACCTTCAAGAAGAAAATTGGGAATTTTTTTGCCTTCAAGAAACCCAAATCCAGCCGGGGCTCGAGGTGTGAGAAGGAGCCCGAGGGTGGTCCCGCTGCGCCTAGGAGCAGGCGCTCGATGCTCAGTGACATTTTACGAGCCCCCAGCAAGGCGGGCGAGTCAGGGAAGCCCCTGAGCAAGTCAGAGGAGGGGGGCCTCTCTGCCGAGCCCCACGCAGAGCCTGAGCACTGCCAGACCCCTGACTCTGCCCGAAGGATCCGGCCCAAGTACTCTCGGGAGGGCAAATCCCAATCACTCATCTTGCTGTCCGGGGAGGACGAGGATGCGCTGGGAGTCAGGCATGACAAGGTAAGCACTGTCACAGTCACCAAGCCACCACTGCTGTTCAGCTCACCCAGAGGGTGCTGCTCCCACCCTTGGGTGCCAATGGGGTTACCAGGGGATGTGGGGACACTGGAGTGATGGCTGGGGATATCCCCACTGGATCATGTCCATGTCACCATCTCCTGGCAGCATGCCTGGGGTTGGGAACGTGGGTGCCCCGCAGGCAGGAGTGTGGGTGCCATAGGTGCTGTGGTGGGTCCGTGTTCCTGGCAGGGTTGTGTCTCTCCTGCAGAAGAGGCACCTGGAGAAGAGCGAGGGGGAGTTGTCCAGCTCCTTCGAGCAGCGTGTGCAGGTGATGCTCCATCGCATCGGCGTCACCAAGGGCCCGGCTGCTGAGAGCAAGAAGCAGCAGGTGGGGACTGGCTCCATTTTTGGGATGGACCCTGCTCCTCCAGGGTGGTTGGAGATTGTGGTCCACAGAGTGGGGGACATCTCCCTGCTGGGGCTGGCAGCACCCAGCTCTGTGCTGCCACTGCCCATGGCCTCTGCCCTGTCACCTAACACTCTGCAAGGGGCGGATTCCTATGCACTGCATGGTGTCTGTCAGTCTGTCCCTCCTTTCCTGGCATGCACACTTTCCCTACAGCCACCTCAGAGCTTGCCCTCTGCCCTCATTGTCTCTGTAGGCATTGCCTCCCTGACACCTCCCTTACCAGTTTTTTCCCCCTTTCAGAGCAAAGACACCGAGATCAAGAAAGCTGGCTCAGATGGTGAGGGGCTGCACCCTGCCCACCCTGACCCCCACCCAGCTGGGCACCCATGGGTGGCCATGGGCAGGCCCCCTTGGACTCCCAGCTATGGGTCCCACTACATCTTCCCCTTGCTGGGTGCTGGTGGCGCTGGGCAGACCCCAGCTCGCTGATGCTGGCCGGTGGCTTGTGCTTGCAGGGGACATCGTGGACAGCTCTGCGGACTCCCCCCCCTCCCTGAAGGCCCGCACACACTCTGTGTCCACAGGTGGGTCAGCAGCGCGTGCTGGGGGGGCCACAGCAGTCCCTGGGGCAGAGGGCTTTATCCCCTCTCCTAGAACCAAGCGTGGGGACTGGAGCCAACAGGGACTGGTGGGCACAGGCACATGGGCAGAATTCCACCCTCGGCAGGGTGCCCTGCACCCATGGGTGCCCATTCCTGGTGATGGCGGATGGACACCCAGCCCATTGCCCAGTCCCTGCACTGGCTGCAGGCTGGTTCCCAGCACCAAGAACCATCCCTGGGGCTGTCACTTCTGGACACCCACAGCTCCATCCTGCCTGCCCCACAGACGCACCCTTCCGCAGCTCAGCCGCCACGATGGAGCCCAGCGCCGAGCCCCGGCCAGCCTGGAAGGCCCTGGGAAGGCAGCTGCCTGCTGAGCCACCGGCCACCAGCTCCGACCAGCCCCGGCGCTCCTTCACCCTAGCAGAGCCCAGCGGGCTGCCGGAGCCCGGGGGCCGGGAGGGCTGGAGCGGCAGCCTGCCACGGCTGGGCAGGAACGTGCCGGTGGCGCTGCCACGGAGGGTCAGCCATGGTGGGGAGGTGGGTGCTGGCACCCTGCCCACCCTGCCCACACCACCCAATACTGAAGGTAGGGATGCAGAAGCTGCCCATGGGTGCCTCATTCCACTGCTGGTCTGTTCTTGGAGCCCTTGGGAATGGAGGGCGGCAGGGAGCCAAGCACAAGGCGCTGGGTGGTGATGGGGCCTGCCAAGTGGGGTGCTGTGGGCTGTTCTCCAATGGCACCTCCACATTGCTTTTCCAGACAACCGGCTGATGGCACGGCTGGCAGCGCCACGGGGGCCCGGCCGCCGAGCGTTGTCCGTCCACGAGGAGCAGCTCAGGGAGCCCGAGTGCCCGGCGGAGCTGGGAAGTAAGTTGGGTCTGAAGTGGGAGCCCAAGCCCTCCTTGCACCTAACCTCCAACAGAGGTGGGTGGTGGTGTTCCACATGTGTGGAGGTGCTGCCTATCCCAGCTGGTGGCTGATAGACAATGGAACTGCCACACTGGGAAGTTCCCAAGGGGAACTTGGCACTGGGACCAGTCCCCACAGGAGCCAGGCCACTGTGCCCCACCCTAACTTGGGGCTGGGTTGTTTTCCCCCAGTGGGCACCGTTGCCCTGCGCCTGCGGCGTTCGCCTGTGCTCAGGCACAGGACCAAGCACGAGTCCCTCTCAGAGATGGAGGGTGAGCCCGGACCAACCTCGGATGCTGAAGGTGAGATGCTCCCCTCCCTGCTAAAGCAGGTGCTGGGGTACCGTGCTTACACCAGCACCTGTGACCTCTGTAGGTGCCACGCCGCAGGACTGGCCCCGTGCCGGGCTGGAGGAGCCGCAGGCTGGCACAGGCACTGAGGGCGAGCAGCCGCAAGCCCTGGCACAAACTGTTGGGAATGCACAAGACTCAGCTGCCGTAGACCAAAGACGCCCGGTGCCGGGCCGGGAGGAGCCGGCCCTGGGACAGTGAAGCCCCTGCATGTGACCACGCTGTTCCCAATAAAACCCTGCAAGCAAGTGCGCCGTGCCGGGGTGCTTGGCAGCTGGGGTGCAGAGAGGGTAGACGGGGCACCGGGCTGGCATGGATGTGCCAACGATGGCATCGCCCAATTTTCGCCATGGGGACAGCCGGGCCACCAGCATCGCCCAGGATGCCCAGGGACTGTCAGAGCCTGCAGGACGCATCCAGCGGTGTTGCAGTCCCCAATGCCCGCTGTGGGCTGCAGCGGGGGAGCCGGTGATTTTAGGCAGCCAGCTCTTTTTAGGAAGCGTTCCCAAGGCACTTTGACCAGTCCAGCTCCTGAGCCCACGGGGTACCGCTCTCTCCAGCCCCCGCCAGACGCAGGCTTCCATCAGCGGGACCGCGACCCACGGCCTTCCAGCACGCAGCTCCATCCCCGCAGCCCGAGGCACCAGCGCGATCCCGACACCCCCGCGGCTTTCTCCTGTGTCGCCCTCTGCTCCGGACCAAACGCATTCCTCACACGGATGTTTACGACAAAAGCAAGATGCTTGTTTTTCTTTTTTTTTTTTAATACAAGAGCTGTGTATTTAAAAAATATACAATTTTTAATTTCTACAGCATAACCCTGTGGGATATTTTTTGTAACAAACAGTGCAGGACCCTACATAAACTATTCAATAAACCATCCAAGCTCCTGGGGTACCTTTGGAGCAGAATCAAGTTGTGGGGCCTCTGCCATTGCTGCTATGGTGGCACTGGGTCACCTCTTGTCCCCACTTGCTGGGACAAGGCATTTGGAAAGGATGAAGAGGTGGGAGAGGGATGCCAGCTCACATATAGGCATTCCTGAATTAATGCTTCTCTCCCCTCTTGGTGCTGAGGATCCTGGCTTTCAACAGGTCATGTGCCAGCACCCCTGGAACCAGGGTTTCTGCAGCCAGGCCAGCCCACTCAGCAGTAACCTGGGGCACAGAGGTTCTGGTGTCCCCACATCCCTCCTCCAACCACTCTTCCAGTGTTTTGACAGACCCATTGAAGAAACAAAGGAATGAAAGATGGGCTGGGCTCAGGAGTCCTCCTCCTCAGTCAGTATCCAGCATGCCCACTTCAGCATTGCCTTTGAGATCCTGAGAAACCAGACAGGAGGAGCCAGGGTGAGAAGAAACCCAGCTGTGGACACACCACTGGGGCAGCTGGTGACACGGGGTAAGGCAGAGGTCGGGGACTCACTGCAGGCATGTGAGTCCCACTGAAGGAACAGGGGACAGCCACAAGTCCATGGCTGGTATGGCACTGACCTGACAGACTGTATCTGCTGGCAGAGCTCAGGGCTCGGTGCCTCGTATTGGTACTGGGGTGGTGTCTCCACGTGCTACAAAAGCAAAGGGACGGGTGAGATGGGTCTGCTCCAGCCACAGCACCCAGAGCGCTGCCCCACGCAGCCTGAGAGCCCAATAACCCCAGGAAACACCTAGGATTGATGTGTCTCTCCCTCTGTTCTTTTGATCTTATTTCACCCAGATAGCTTTGAAGATGCTCCAGCAACTGTTTGTTCCCACTCAGCTCAGGCTAAACCACATCTTCGCCATCCCTGGAGGGATTTAAAGGCCTGTGGATGTGGCAGTTGGGGCTATGGTCCAGTGGTGGGCTTGGCAGCGCTGGGGAACGGGTGGACTTCCATCTCATGAGGTCTTTTCCAGCCTAAGTGATTCCCTCATGATTCCCTCAGTGTTCCCACATCCTCCACCATCTACACTGACACCTGCATTCAACTTCCCATCCCCACCAGCCTGGTGAGGAAAGATCCTGGGACTGGACACCAGTGGTGTGGGCACAGAGAGCCTCCCCAGGCACTCCCAGCTCTCAGGGGACCTCACCAGCTGCTTCATATTTACCGGCTCCGATCTGGAGCTGGGCCCAGCTCTTGCAGGGGATGCTTGCTCTTCTTCCTTCTCCTCCTCCTCTTCCTCCTCCTCTTTCTCCTCAAGCTTCTTTCTACACTGCAACGCTGCCTCCTTTTTGTTCTTCTTTGCACCCTGTGGGTTCATGACCTCCAATCTCCTGCTCGTGCCTCTGCCCCTGCCTGGGGGATGCTGCTGCCCACTGAGGGCCTGCTCATCTTCATCCATCAGCTTCCTCTTGGCACCCAAAGCCTCTCCCTCCTTTGTCCTGGCGTGAGCCAGTCCAGGCTTCAACACATCTGGAGAGGAAGCTGTGCCACTGGAGCAGGCTTGCTCTCTGCAAGGCATCCTGTCAGGCAGGGACTGCAAGCTTCTGCTGGGCAAGACTGGAAAAACTGGAGAAAGAGTGGGCAGGGGGGCCTCAGAGCCACTTGATCCCTGCGGGCCTTGGTCAGCACACAGAGTATCCCAGGCAGCCTCTGCAGCTGATGCTGCCTCGCTGGTGCTGATCTCCACGGGACTGGGATTGCTCCAGGAGCGCAGCACGGAGGGACAGGAGGTCTGTACTGGCCCTCCCTGAGGCAAGCCCTTGGGAGAGCCCTGGCTACACACTTCCAACAGGTTGCTGGTGTTGCTGTCAGCTGCCATATCTTTCTGGGTCTTCAGGGGAGGGTCAGGTTGAAAGATCTTCTCTAGTAAGAGAAAAAGCATCGTCAGTTTGAGCAGGGGGCTGGTGGTGGGACCTGCCCTGGTACATAGGAAGAACATCAGGGCTGGAATGATGCAGGTACAGGGCAATGGGAACACCACAGCACTGCTTTATGCCCAGGGGAAATCAAGCCAGCATCCTGGATGAGCTACACCCAATGAGAAGAGAGGTGCTGTCTCCTGCCAGAAAGGCAGGCTGGATGCCCTGGACCATGGGGGCTCACCATCTGAAGAGCTCAGGGTCAAAGACAATGAAGGCATCCTGTTCCAGGGGTTGTCCAAGGATCCCTCCAAGCTATCTGACAAGCTTGGTGATGTGGCACCTGCAATGAAGCTGGAGGTTTGATTTTGGTAAAGAAAGCAGCTGTCCCTTCCCTGTGGGTCCCCTGTGCACAAGGTCTCAGAGAGAGACAGCTCTTGAGGGGAGCTCTGCAGCCCTTTCCAGCCCAAAATGTGGTATTCTAGTCAGACCCTTTCCAAGATCTCATTCAGCAGGCAGTGGAGAGGCAGACACTGCCCAGAGAGCAGGCAGGTATGAAGAAGGCCTTTGCCTACACCCTGCACTATCCAGGACAGTTCCTCCCTTCAGCTCCTCCTCTACATGGAGCTTCCAGAGGTAATTGTGCAGCAAAGCTTGGTGACACCAAGCCCAGTAAGGTGACACAAACCCATTCTGGTGCTGAGCCAGAGCCACTGAGGAGCCCACACCAGGGCAGGAGACTCATGCTCAGTGATGGCATCAAAATGACTTGTTGTGCTCCCAGCACAATGAACCAAAGCTGCAGCTTCCGGAAGCTTGAGGAATGGGACCATTCCCTGCCTGCTCAAGGTGTCCCAAAGACCTGGCCACACCAGTATCTCCTCCACTCAATCCAAGGAGATGGGCTGAGTCAACTGTAGAGGAAACTAAAGGCTGGATGGGATCTGGAGCGTTCATAGAAGGCCATGAGGACGATCCAAGGGCTGAAGCACCTCTGCTATGGAGACAGGCTGAGAGAGTTGGGGTTATTCAGCTTGGAGAATAGAAAGCTCCAGGGAAACCTTAGAGAACCTTCCAGTATCTAAAGAGGCTCCAAGAGGGCTGCAGAAGGTCTTTAGACACAGCCATGGAGTGCCAGAACAAAGGGGAATGGCTTCATATTGACAGAAGGCAAGGTTAGATTAGATATTTGGAAAATTTTTCCCTCTGAGGGTGGGGAGGCCCTGGCTCAGGTTGCCCAGTGAAGCTGTGGCTGCCCCATCCCTGGAAATGCTCAAGGCTACATTGGACAGGGCTTGGAGCAAACTGGTCTAGTGGAATTGTGTCCCTGCTCATGGCAGAGATTTGGGCTTAATAGTCTTTAAGTCTCTTCCAACAAAAATCATTCTAGGATCTGGAGATCCCACTACTCACAGCTGGTTTGAGATATAACACTTGGGTCTCCTGCCACCGTCCTGTCATCACTACTCTTTCCAGGAGCTGCTTGGCTTGTATCTGCAATGAAAGGGGCACTGTTAGTCATATCCCCAGCATGAGGCACATCCAGAGCAAAGGAATTCTTCTCCCCACCCTAGGGAGCCCCTCATTTCACATGCCTGGGTGCTGCAGTGCCCACCTGTGCACCCTGCAGATGCTGCCTCAGAAGAATCGCAAACTGCCTCCTCCTCGGGAGGGATCACCAGGGCGCTGACCGGGACCACGAAAACGTCCTCGCCCTGCTGCAATGAGACACGTGAGGGGTTGTGCAGGAGCCCACCTGTACCTGCCAAACCAACACCATCTCCCTCCCCAGCAAACCTCCAGCTCTGCCCACTGTCCTTCCCCTTCCTCCTCCCACCCACCAGAGCACCCCAAGCTATCACAGCCCTGTCTCAGCTGGTCCCAGCAGACAGACAAACCTCCTTCTGGCGCTCTGCCTCCCACTGGGTGACGGGAACCTCATCCTCCACTGTCACTGGCTTGTCCTTTGATTTCCATAAATCCAAGCATTCCTCAGCATTTTCCTTCAAAATCTCCAGCTGGTTCTGTCCTATGGCATCAATAAGCTGAGAGACGGAGGGCTCTGGAGCAAGAACACACAGACATCAGTGGAGGTGACAGCTGAACTCAGACAAGGCTCATTTGCAAACACTTTTATTCTGCTGCATGACTTGGTGACTGTCATCACACTGAACCAAAATTCTGCACTTCCTTTGCTTCTAGAAACTATCTTTTTCTTCACACATCCTGGACCAGCAGCATGAACATAGGCATGCAACATCCCACTCTGCTTCAGCTGTCAGCATTATCTCATCCTGCTTTGGGCCCAGCAACATACACTTGTGAGATCTGACCAGATTTGTGCTACCTCTGCCTAATATGGACCAAGATGGGGAAACCCAGGCCTCCCCCAGACAGCCAGAACATTGCATGCCCCCTGCCCCCTCCTTTACCTGAACTGGAAGCATTCCTCATAGCAAGATTCCTCCTGTAATGACCAAGGAGAAGACAAAGCCAGGTTAGAGTTGGGACACAGGCAGCTCTTGGTCACAGATCAAGCACCCTGGATTGGAAGAAGGAGCTTGTGGAAATAGTGGATCCCCCACTGGGTGCTGATCTGGCCACTGGCCTGTGCTCAGTACCTCAGGAATAGCCATCAAGGAGCCTCACACCTGGAGATGCACTGATGGAAGGCCCTGAGGATCTCCAGAGCTGGATCTCCAAGGGTGAAGAATGAGCTATGCAGGGCTCACCCAAGCAGCTGTGATGCCCACCACCAGCAGGAACAAGCTCCCCACAGTGTTTCCTCCTAGCTCACAGGAGGAGACTGGCAATGTGTCACCACAATCTCATTTTTCATGGTCTACTCATCTCTGTCACATTCTGGGGCAGGGAGACACACAGGTTAACCAGCAGCTGCCACAGCCTGTACCAGCCCTTGCCAGCCTGTTCTAACCCCAGTCTGAGGTTGCCCACTCTCATCAGGGTGTCTGGATACATCCCTCAGCCCCGTACTTACAGCCAGAGCTCCTTTATCTTCTTCAGCACAGAGGGGTCCTGGTTCCTGCAGCAAGAGAGAAGCTGGTTACTGACTCACTCCAAATCCCCATTTTCCTTCTCCCTTGCCATGGAGACAATCCTTCTTTCAAAAGGGATTGCCACAAGTGGGTCACATCAGGACTCCCAGGGTCAGCACTGCTGTGGGAAGAGGAGGAAGTCCCCCTGAGCAGAGCCCCCACCCCTCCCATGGGCCATACCCATCAGATGATTCCATCCTCTGCCTCTGCATGGGCAGCACGATGAACTGCTGGGCCGTGAGGTAAAACTCGCAGTCTTCCTGTGGGGAGGACACAGCCTGTAAGGCACCTCTGAGTCCCACCTCTGCCCCTGCCTCCCCTGGGGCCAGCCAGCACTCCCACACCCATCCCAGCTCTGCCACCAACCCTACAGTCTAAGAGAAGGTCCCCTCAAAAAGGGGAAAAAGCTCCCTTTTCAAAGGGGAGCTTGTAGATTCCTGTGTCAGCTGATGGCTCTGCCAGAGCCACACACCAGGGTGGGCCAGCCCAGGGGAGTCTGTGGGGACATCTCTGACCCCTGCAAAAGGACAGCTGCCTGCTCTGCCACCAGCCCATGCAGGCCTTCTGCAGCTGCCCAACAGGCAGAGGTGACAGCTGGGTGACCCTGGAGAAGATGGACTCAGTCCCCAGCGAGGGCTCATCCCTGCCCAGGTCAGCTACCACAGACCCCACAGGAGCTGCAGATGAAGATGAAAGGCCACCCAACACCTGCCTTCAGCTCCTGGGAGCAGCTGGAAGCAGGCAAGAGTGCAGGAAGCCCAGCAAGGTAAAGGAACAGGCTGCTTCCACTCCTCAGAGCACTTACCAGCCTGGCCTCGTCCTGAAAACACACCGTGTACTTCTGCAGGACGATAATTCTGCAATTAAGGCTGGAAAGCCTGAGCTGCAGGTGGGCACTGGAAAAGGAGCAGAGCAGGAATGCCTTGAAGAATGGAGCTGGACCCCCCCTTGACACACAGTGGGGCTCCCACAAGAGCTCTGCCAACCACACCAGGGCATTCTGGAACATGTCTCAGCGTGAGCAGCAGGCACCAAGGACTCATTATTCCTTAGTAATTCCTGCCTAAGAGCAGCTTCTTCCTTCTGCTTATCCTTGGCTCTGCTACCAGCACCCAACAGTTTAAGGGTGTCCAAATGAGGAAATGGAGGAAAGCACTGAAGGAGCAGCCCAGGCTATCATGGTTAATGCTCTGGCTCCTTTCACAGAACCCAAGGGCTCTACAGTCCTTTCTAATGGCATCACAGCTTCTGCCATGGATCCCTGCCCATCCCAGCCAGCGGACACCAGAGCCAAGGGCATTCCAGCTTGCTTCTCCTAGCAGCTCTTTCACACCAACTTCCCACCCTGAGGTTGCTTTAGCTTAACACAACCTGAAACAAGACCAGGCAGGAGCCCCAGCTCCTCACAGCAGCTGTGGAGAACTGCTGTCCCAGCCATGCCAAGTCACGCTGGAACCCACTTTTCCTCTGCCTGCAGAGCTTCGGGGGTAATGACCACACGGATGTAGCAGGATCCATCAGAGACCTGCACAACAGCATCCTGGAGGACCCCAGGCTGGCCAGGAGCAGCTGAGTCACTCAACACCTGTCAAGAGATGGGAGAGGGGGAAAAAAGAACCCTTATTTGTCAGCCTGGAACAAGCTTCACAGGAAAGTGGTCATGACACCAAGCTCTCCCTCTTCAAAAAAAAAATTAAAATCAGAGGCATTGAGGAGAAAGAGTTGCACATCCACAGCCACTGAACTGGGAACCACTGCACACTTCCCACAATTTAGATGTCAAAGGCTGTTGGAGCACTGTGGGACAGTCCCTCTGGGTACCTACCCGCACCACCTGCCCAGCCAGGAGATTCTCATGCTCATCCCGTTGCTCGTAATTCACCAAGAGGTCAGCAATCCATGGCTCCAGGACGTAGAGCTTGGGAGAAGCCACATCCTTGTCCACACGCACAAGACTACATGAGAAAAGACAAGACATCAAGCCATAAGCAGTGCCCCATCACCCTGGGAAGGGTTTTGCACCCGAAGCACAGCCACAAACCCAGGGGATTGCTCAAATCCACCCACTTCTCTGCAAGGACCCATCCTAAGGGCATTGTGCTGAGGAAGCCACGCTGCTGGGGGCACACAGGTCGTGCTGCATCCTGCTCGGACAGTGGAGGGAGACACCCGAAGCTCTGGAGTTTGTGCGGCCTTCTGCAAGTCTCCCACACAGGACAGGACATTTATTTCTACCTCTTTCCATATTGTTTATTATCACCCAATAACTATTTTCCTGGGACCAAGTCTTAACTATAACTCTCTGAACTGTGAGAGGGAGAAGAACTAGGGACAGGCAGGGGCTGGGGACAGGCAGGGGATGAGAGCAGGCAGGGGATGAGGACAGGCAGGGGATGAGGGCAGGCGGGGGATGAGGACAAGCGAGGGATGAGGGCAGGCAGGGGATGAGGACAGGC